>JAWPHD010015369.1:0-55729 GCA_037043455.1 Cyrtodaria siliqua | reverse complement strand
ATGTACGTTTTCTGACGTAATGTGACATTATAAGTTATGTAATAAATAGAATATAACATTCGTTCTCATTCATTATTGAATTTATTAAACTCGTTAGCAAAAATTATAAAATGCTCGGCAAGAGCCACGCATTATATCATTATGCCAACTCGTTTAATAAATTCAATAATGAATGAGTACTCATGTAAGATCCTCTTTATCTTCCAGTCAACTGTTTTCATGCACATAGTGTGGTTCCTAGACTGGCATTAGTCCTTAATATTATAACATTTTAGCCATAACCTATCATTATAGAATTACCTTAGCACTAAAAGAGGCAAATATCTCCACTTATAACTTGTATAGTCTTATCTCAACATTAAGTTCAGCCATGGAGAGAAACAGAGCTTGAAATAAAATAATTTGTATGCAGAGTATTATTTTATTTTTTAATTTGTGTAAATTTATTATTTATAGTCTAATTAATAGTTATTTATAATCTAATTTATAGACTGATACCAGTCTAAGTGGTTCCGCGTACTATATGTTAATATATTTCTGATCCACACATACCTGTATTTTTCTGATTCAGTAAAATCGGCTATTTATTATCGATTAAAGTGAACCGCTCTACCAAATTCACTAGCTCGATCGAAGGTGAAATGGTCGCTTTGAATTGAAAATATAAGTTTATGGTCATACTACACCAATACATTTTCCATAGGCCTACCTTATAGCTCTAAGCTCTGTCTTAGTTCACTAATATAGGAAGCTATATTGTTTATTACTTGTTTTGAAAGACCTATCTTATTTTTATCATAAAAACATACAGAAGCCATACCTTCAGTATGTTTGAAAAAGCTGTTTAGGTCGGATGGGACTGACCCTTCTACTTGCATGTAGAAACATGAGTAAAATGTAAAATATATTTCTTTCTTTGATTATGCAACACATTGTTGACCTTGACAACCAATCAAAATTAAGAGATTCTGTGTAATAGCTCCGAAATTACCCTGGAACTTTTTCCCTGCCCGCTGATTGGTTGGTAATTGGTGTAGTCTGATCTAAAGAGACATTCAAACCTGACTGAAGTTGTTTTTTTCTGGCTAAATTGTTTGATACATTCGATCTGAGAGAAATGATGTCATTCATTTTTAGAAAAAAATCCTTTTCAAAATATGAGGGCTTAAAAGAGCTTTGGCTAAAGCAAAATTCCTTCACGGGTTTTTACGCGTAAATCCCGAATCTTCAAAATGCCATATCTCGACAACCGTTCCAATCTTTTTCTTCAAATAAAGTGATTTTAAATTGACTTCATCAACAACATGTGATTTTCAACCAGTTGAAGCTATCTTGAAAATAATATCTACTCAAAAATGCTATTTGTGATTTTCAGGGGTCAAAATAGCAGATTTTACCATAAAATGCCACTGTTTTTGTATGTTTTCAAAATCTGCATTCAAATGAATTAATTAACATTATTCAGCAGGTTTTATATGTGAAACCATCAAGAAAATGCAACTTTTCAATTTAGAAATAACAAAAAATAATTCTGAAACTATCCTCCCCAACTCTATTTTTAGGGCCATGCCATGTTTTACAATATGCTCATTACTCAAGATTGCCTGTTACTGTACTTTGTATTTTTTTATTAGATATTGTTTATACCATCTTTACAGGTCATGTAACCATGCCGCCAATAAGCACTGTTTAAAGTACAGATCCATGAAAATTCATTAAAATGAAGGGGGTAGGGTAGAAAAATAATTTTGAAAAACATACAAAAGGTTATATTTTTTGCCAACTAAATAATTTAATTTGCAAAATGTATTAAACCGCATAACATATTTGCATATCGACACTAACCGTATAGAAGCGATGCACTCAAATTCAGAGTTTACCTAAACATCTTTTTCAAAACAGACAAAAGCGGCTTTTCGACATCTTTTCGGACAGATGTAGATTGTCGCTTTCTGACATTTTTGCCAAACAATGTATGCAAAGCCCTCAGAAATGAATAAAACTTACTAGATATACCTTTAACTAGTCAAACATGTGCATTACAGGCCAACTGTGTATACCAGGTGTCAGGTATGGATAATTATGTGTCCACTATCCACAATAAAGGAATATTTAAAAACCATGAAAAGAGGTATAAGAAAAGTCAAAATACACCATAATTCAACTTTTCTCACAATTTCAAATCATTGTGTTAGAAAAAAAAAGTATGTCTACTTACACTTTTACCCTATGCAGAATCTATCTTTAGGTCATACTACACCAGTTCATTTTCCATAGGCCTACCTTATAGCTCTAAGCTCTGTACTGAGTTCCCTAATATAGGAAGATATATTTTGTATTACTTGTTTTGAAAGACCTATCTTAGTTTTATCAAAAAAACATACAGAAGCCATACCTTGAGTATGTTTTGAAAAAGCTGTTTTGGTCTGATTGTGCTGACCCTCCTACTTGCATGTAGAAACATGAGGAAAATGTAAAATATACTTCTTTCTTTGATCATGCAACACATTATGAATACATTGCACAAATGTATGATTTAACCTTTATAAGTACTCTTCAAAAGTTGAATTTTAATTTTTTAGCAAGATGATAATGGAAAACGCTTAATTAAAATAAGTTTATGCACACACTAATTGTAACCCAGCCAGCATTCTATATCGGGCCGACATCAAACCGATGTTTGTCTATACCGGCTCGATGTCGGTTATAATCATCTCGGCTGCAAATAGGAATGATGTCGGCCAGACGTCGGCTGACGATATGTGCCCGATATCAAAATGGCATCTGCCCACCCAGCTAGCTCAGTAGGTAGAGCATCGGATTACCAATCCAAAATATACTCAGTTGCAAAAGAAACTGGACACTTTGAAAATTTACTTTACACCCTATCCTCTTTATCAAGCGACAGTCCCTGAATGATTCAACCTATTGAAAACCAAATGACAACATGATATTGGCAATTGAATGATAAAACCTTTGTTACCAAACATGGCATATTCATTTTGGAATTTGTCAATTTAATTCTAAAAACACTTTATACAATTAAATCTAAACAAAGGAGATGATAATGGACCTTTGGAAACGGCCGAACACGACACATACACAATATTGCAGTCTCGGTTTCATTGAGACTCAGTGTCCACTTTATTTTGCAACTGAGTATATATGTTTCTCAACATACAAATTATCGGACGTTTACTTCCGTCCGAATTTTCGATCAAATCGATACAATTAATATAATATACTACTTATGTAATATCTTTCTGTGGTGTTTATCTCAATTTGCCCGATTGGAAAAATATTCATTAGCCATAAATAAAACTCTTTTGAATGTAGGTAGCATCATTTTGCAATATAAGAAATAACAAAGCGAATAATATCTTTTCACATTAAAAATAAATACACAACATTTAAAATTAAATGTCAATACCTCCATTTATGGATTTATGGCGTGTTATGTCGGACCGACAGCGGCCCGATGAAGGGTATCAATTGATGAAAACTACGTCGGCCCGGTTATTATAACGGACATAACAAGAAATGTGCTCTTTGAGCTATATTCATTAGGTTTAAGACATTAAACAATCAATTTGGCATGCCACACAAACAAAATTCGAATTAAAAAGAAGGAAAAATATTGAATTAATCGGCCCTACATCGGCCCGACGTTGGACGTACGTCGGCATATTTTGCCGATATTTCGACCTTAAGCCGATATCGCCCGAGATAGGCATGCTGGTTGGGAATACATAGATATTTGTTTGTTCTGGGTAGGATTTATTTTCATCGAGAAGTGAGAAATTTTATATTTTCACGAGTGCAAATATTTGAGTTTTCTCACTTCGAGATATAAATAAAACATATATTCACGACAAAACAACAAATATTCTACTTATTGTATACTCACAACCTGAAAATTTATGTAGAAAAAATCTAGTTCACCAAAACAATAATGCTAATAACGCCAACAACGTCAACAACGTCAACCATAACATGACGTCATTTTGAGTGAAAAAAACATATATATCATATGTTCACATGTGAAATATTAACAATGAAAATATAAGGTTTCATTTCAATCATAAAATCCACTATTTCAATGGAAAGTATATAATACATATTTATAATAGTCTAACTATCATTCTGGTAGTATGTGTCTGTATATAAGCGTAATTGTAGGTATGTCAACATCAATAGAAATGCATAACAAAAACAAAACTAACTAATATGTCCGCCTTATCAATTGTGTAAATTTATTTTTGTCTTGTAAACATCGAATAAGTTATGTTTTTGCTTTGTTTTCATCTGTTGTCTATATTTTCATTTTCGAGCACAACACAAAGTTGTTTAATTACATGCATTATAGTTTGAAGAATTTCCTTGTGTTTACGGCCAACTACTAAATTATTGCTGGATGACACTACTTAATGTTTGTATCAGTTTTTTTTCAAACTATCATTTATATAGGCTATAGATCAATATTAATCAACCTAAAGATCATGTACATACATCCTCCTTTTGATTTGAACGAGTGTTTTTGCTTGATTTAATTATCTGAAGAAAAAACAATTGTTAAAATAAGTATATTTCCAGCTGGATCTATCTCAGGTACTACGAATACAAGTATACCTTTGAAGATTACAGACATGCAGCAACTTGTATTAAGACAAAAAAAAGCATACAAAGGATGAGTGTCGATTTGACGAGATGATATGTCGGCAACCCGCTCGAAATGTATCAAGCAGATGAAAGTCGACTGATGTCAAATGCTTTTGGCTAACATGATATTACCACCACGCCACGGCTCACCTGAGTATTGCAACACAAATTTGACATATATACTCTGTAAAAAAAGTGTTGGACCATGGCAGTGTTTAAACTCGCTGAACCTTGACATTCGACCATAACCCTTATTATCTCAGTTGATAATTCACAATAGATCAACAATCAACAATACTTATCGTTTACAATGAAAGTTTGCTAAAAAAAGATACTAAAATTCTGTCCACTAGTTTTATTTTTATATGACTTTATATACCCTGGTCCAAAACTTTTTTTACCGAGTATATAAATCTATCTCACTATATCAATATTTGTCACGTGATTATTGGTTATAAAAAACATGTGCTGCTATTGGCGAGTATTTAAGTATATATTGGAAAGCGTTGAACTATAAATAAACTATTCATAAGGTAACAGTTGTAACAAAACAAAGTAATATAGTTACCTTTTAGATCCAATGTTGTTGTCTTTCAAATTAATCTAACTTTTGTTTGTGTCTGTAGATAAAACCAACAACATATTGTCATACCATTACTCAAACTGAATGTTACATGTGACCCTAGCACTTTCGCTCGTTTTATATACAAATATCTTTATTCAGCAATTAAACATACACCACATGTTTATAGACTACACAATTACATGAAAGTATGAAGATAGTGAGAACATGAACACTTATCCATATTAAACAAATAAACAAATTAACATACAATTACATTATATCAGAACAGAACAGAACAGAACAAATCTTTTATTATATACAATCTCAGGTAACATGGGTTACAACAAGAGAGAAAGGTACATTACATACATACAAATGGTACAACTAAACTGTATACAAGGATCAGTACATATGTTAAATGTGAAGGGGGAAAGCATTATCAATAAAATACGTCTCATGTACGACGTTACTTGGCATTTTGTAAAAGAATTCTGACGAAGACACTTAGTTTTTTTGGACTTTGACTGCGGGATGGGTTAAAAGCTCCTTGTATTTAATGACATTCGTGTGCTGATAGAAATAACGCGGTATGTAATGTTTGCGCATTTGATCAAAATGTGGACATTTTAATAAGTAGTGGAATTCGTCACCTATGTCGGAATCGCATAGTGTACAACGTCTGAGGTTATACGCAGTGTTAGTAAATCTGCCAGTTTCAACGGGGAACCTATGGTTAGTCGTACGGAATTTAAATAAATAAATATAATTGCTTCTTGGTAATTTAAGATATTTTTCGAATGCTAGGTCATCTTTAAAAAGGTTGTAGTTTTTCCCTTTCGACGAATTTTGTAAGTCCGATCTCCAAGATTGTGTAAACTGGTCAACTAGCGTTTGTTTAATTGAAAGGTGAATGCTACTATGTTGTAAATTATTGCGGTTTGTCCATATATCTGAATTGCCGGTTTTATTGAGAATGGATTTGATGTGTTTTAACCACTTATATTCGTAATTTTCAGTGTTATCCATTGATTTGTAGAAGAGGAAACTTAGCTTTGATTGGCTTCCAATGATAAGTTTGTTCCAGAATTTTATCATACGGGTTTGTATAGTTATAGCAATTGGATGTCTACCTAGTTCTGCATACAACATATACGAGGGAGTGCTTTTTTTGCTATTTGTAATTCTTTTCAAAAAATCTGTATGAATACGTTCTATGATGTCTAAATTTTCGAATCCCCAGACTTCGCAAGCATATGTTAAGATCGGTAATATTGTATGGTCAAATAATTTTAGTTGGAGATCTAAGGGGAGGTCTAAATTATTAATTCGTCTGTAAAGTAAAAACATTGCTTTTTTGGCTTGTTCAACAAGATGTTTTCGTGTATTAAGGAAGCTTCCAGAGCTAGAGAATATGACGCCTAGATATTTATACTTGTTTGTGAGTTCTATTTCATCTGGTCCGAGTTTAAATGAGAATCGCGCCGTATTGCGAGCACCGAATACAATAATCTTTGTTTTGCTCGTATTTATATTCAATTTCCATGTTTCGCAATATTCATAAAAAAGTTGGAGGCATGATTGGAAACTAGTAGGGTTGTCAGAGAGGATAATAGTATCGTCTGCATATAACAGTAACATTATTTTTATATAAACATCGGCCTGAGTGTTAACAGAAATTCCCTCTAGATCAGCATTTAACAAATATTCTTCTAAGTCGTTTAAAAAAATAGAAAATAAAATCGGCGATAAATTTTCGCCTTGACGGACGCCGCATTGACTTACAAAAAAGGCTGATGATTCATTATTAATGGACACACATGATTTAATATTTTGATACATGTTAAATATAACTTGAAACAGCTTTCCCTTAATTTCTGTATTTAATAATTTGCGCCACAGGCCTATTCGCCATATGGAATCGAACGCCTGTGCAAAATCAACAAAGCAACAGAACAATTTCTTTTTCTGTGAACGTAGCATTTCGACTAACTTATGTAAAGTAAATATATGGTCAGTAGTAGCATACTTGGCTCTAAACCCTGCCTGATTTTCAGATAAAACCCCATTTTCATGTAAGAAAGCGTTGATTCGTCCGTTAAGGACAGACGTGAATAATTTGCCAAAACAGCTGAGTATAGTGATCGGGCGGTAATTTTCAGGACTGAGTGGATCGCCTTTGTTTTTGAAAATAGGTTTGATAATGCCTTCCAGCCAACTTGTTGGGAGATAACCTGAATCGAATATGATATTGAATAATTTAGTGTACATGGGTAACATCACTTCTTGCGTATTTTTTATATATTCATTTATTATTTGGTCGTTGGCAGAAGCTTTAGAATTTTTAAGATTAGAAATATTTTTTAAAATTTCATCAGGTGTAATTGGAGCGTTTAAAATTGGGTTGTCGTCCGCTATATTGAAATCCGGTATATAGTTGCCTTCATCATTATCAGGGAGTTTTGTGTTTATATTTTTGAAATAATCGAATAAATCATTTAACGGTGGCGTTTTATTGGAAGATCTCGGCTTCATTCTATTGAGGTAACGCCAATATTCTTTCGGTTGTTTGGAATTAAGGTTTCTTAGTGTATGCTGTTGGTCGTATTTGTATTTGTTTATGAAGGTATTCATTATTTTCTTGTAATATTTACTGGACAGTTTGAATGTTGCTTTATTATTTTCTTTGTTATGTTTATGGTATTGTTTACGTGCCAAGTTGTACTTAATACGTGCATTGCGACATTTATGGCCGAACCAAGGCTTATCGGATGAGTTGTTTTTAACGACACTAGTTTTTCGAATTTTTCTAAGACCAAACGTTTTTTTTGCCGTTTCATAAAATAATTGACCAATGGATTCGGTGATATTGTCTACTACATGTTGGTCTATAATAGTATCATTTGAGGACAGTAGGTTGTGGAGATGCTGTACTTTGGTTCGGTCTAGGTTGTCTGAAAATGACTGCTTTTTCCCATCATCCCATTTCGGTTTTATTGTTTTCTCATATATAGGCAGTTCGTTGCTTATGTTTCCAGAGTACATATCGTTTTTTAAGGACATAGATAAAAGTGCATGGCCGTCTGAGAAAAGCGGGTCAGTATCGATTACTTCAAAATCGTTTAACAAGTTTATGCTATTAATAGAACACAAGGTGTAGTCGATTAAGGATACATTTCGGAAAGTGCATTTTCCCACGTCTCTGTCTTTACCAAAACGTCCATTCAGAATTATTAAATTATTATTTTTACATGCGTCAATTAGCAGATACCCATGATTATTCGTTCTGGGGTCAGTAGATTTTCTGTTAATTGACAAGCTAAAGTTATTTAGGTTCAAAATAGCGTTATAAAAATCTAATGTGTCCTTGTCAAATTCAAAATGCTCAGCTAAAAATGGGTCCACTGAAACATAGTCTGCCAGGGTCCCTGTTCATATCAGTGAGAAGCACATTATTTCAAAATTCCTGTAATGAAAAACAAGAATTTAACATCAGGAAATTTTGATTATGTACTATTCCTTAATTTGAGAGTATAGAATATAAATTTCTCTAAATTTACAACTGTACATTTTGATTTTGATGTCATAAGCAAATCAAACTTGTTCAAATTTGGCCATCGACAATAATAAGGTTTAAGATATTTATGTCTTAATTCTCTATAAATTGGACAAACAAGCAAAAAGTGGTATTCGTTTTCGATAAAATTCATATTGCAAAAACGGCATTTTCTTTCATCCCTATGAATATTTTCATACCTTCCGCTTTCTATGGCGAGTTTATGCGAAGACAATCTAAATCTGCAAAGAGCTCTTCTAATTTTTTTCTCCATATTATATATATTATATGTTTTATTATCCTCATCAATAGGTCTAGGACCCGCCGTAGACCTTACAATTTTCGTAATAGTTCATGCATTAAGTCAGATAAGACTCATGCGCATATGATTTATACTTCAACAAATACTCAGATGCGTCTGAATCATATAATGACGGTGCAATTTGTATCTAGATTGCCCTTGTAACTGTTCCAGATCTTCACCAGTCCTTATAAGTTAAAAGAAAACAAATAAGAACCTATTCTTAGATAATCACAACATAAAGCGGTACATATAAAAATTAGTTATTTTTCTCTAATTTCATCATTATTAACGTATGCTGAAAAATATCTATAATTCACCTGAGCTTCATGCCGGTTATTTTATGAAAATTGAAAATTGACCTAAATATCTCCTGTCACACTTTTTTCTATATATGCACTTATGAATTATCCATAGCAAATGGCTTTTTTTCCAATCAATAGCTTTTGAGTATTTATTTGTCCGAGCATGCTTAATTAATATATATTGTTTATATCATAAGAAATATTATAGTTGTATAGTCCCTGATCGTATTTAGGACAAGATGGATCTTTTTGCCTGACATAAATACCTTAGTGTTTATATCACTATGGTTCCCATCGGCATTTGTTAAATATATATAAGCTTTACCATAGAATACAAGCATATGCAATTTTATGTATATATAACCATCAAATCGGTTATTTCATTCGACTAAATGTGGGTTGTTTTTTAAATAAAGAATCGGGTAAACATACAAAACAAAAATCTGTTTCCGTCTGGATTAGAACAGAAATCTAAGAACCTCTTAGATCTCTGATTTGAACACCGAACACAATCAAGTTTTTGCGAATTAAATGCATACAAAATCGTGTTAAAAGTTATAGACAAAAACAAAAAGATATATAAACTCTTATTTCGAGTCTAAGGTCAATATATATCATACTAAAGATCATTTAAATAATTCAACGTTTGAATTGAACGAGTGTGGGTTTTATATAATCGGAAAAGAAAAGTTGCTAAAAAAACATCTGCCAACGTCTGGTTTTGAACTCGGGTACTACGGATACAATTACACCTAAGTTTGCATAGTAAATTCATACATCTTGTGGTTAAGACAATAAAAGGAAAGTTAAAACATACAAAAGGATGAGTGTCGATTTGACGCGATGGTATGTCGGCAATCCACTCGAGATAACTCAAGTAGTGGACGAAAGCCGACTGATGTCAAATGCTTTTGGCTCACATGATACGGCTCACCCGAGTATTGCAACACAAGGTTAACATATATAAACCTACCTCAATATATCAATATCTGTCACATGACCTTTGGTTATAAATAAACGCAAGTTGCTATAGGCGGATATTTAAGTATATAATGGAAAGCGCTGAACTATAAATAAGTTATCGTAAGTACACACTAATTGTAATAAATAAATGTAATACGTCTTTTTTGTTGTTGTTATTTTTGTGTCAGTTGATAAGAACAACAACATAAATTTAATGAACAGTAATTGATCCGAAGGTAGCATGTGGCCCATGAAAATTATATATCAAACCATATAATGAAGGTTTTAATTTGCGTTTTTGACTGCCCCTGTAACTATCCAGATGATTGTCTCCAGTCCATATAAGTTAAGAAAACATTTAAGAACATATACTTAAATATTCACATTATAACGCGGGAAAAAATATATAAAACATTGTTTCGCTAATTTCTTCATCTTTAACGTATTATGAAATGTATGTTTTGTTTGATAGCGATTATTTTTATCAAAATTGAAAACGAACAGATAAAATTTTCAACATCAATTGATGTTATTTCCTTTTGTATTTAAATATTTTTATGAATAAATTTGTATACTTTTATGCATCTCAGCATGCATAATTAGGATCTATTGTTCATACCACAGGAAACATATTGGACCAGCACACACTGAGATTTGTGAGCACGACTTTAAGATGTATAGTCCGTGATTGTGTTAAGTGGGCTGTTAAACTATTTGGCTGACTGACATACCATCGTTAAATATCAATTAGAATTACCATAATGTTTTTGTTTATGTCAATAGATCAGCCTTTTGATTAGACTAACGATGGGCTTTAACACATATATATTGGGGGTGGGGTGCGTCGAGGTGTGGGGTGTGGCGGCGGACCTCAATAAAAAATCTGCTCTTCCGGTTGGACTTGAACTACAAACACAATTAAACTTGACAAATTAAATAAATGAATAACAGTCCGACAGTTAGGACAAACAAAAAAAGGAAGTAAAAGCATACAAAAGTATGAGTGTCGATTTGACGCGATGGTATGTCGGCAATCCGCTCGAGATATTTCAAGTGGAAGAAAGCCGACTGATGTCAAATTGTGTTAAGAGCAAAATAAAGTATGGGATATTAAACTATTTGCCTGACTGACATACCATCATGTTCATGGTTCCCAAGTATCAATTAGCATTACCATAATATTTTTGTTTATGTCAATAGATCAGCCTTTTGATTAGACTAAGGCTGGGCTTTATCCCTATATGCCTGCCATGATACCACGCAGCACAACGTGCAATCTATTTGTGTTTATGCAACTAGAAGTCTTGACAGTGTCTCCAAATCAAAAACACCCGTAAGTTCAGAAATAAATATTAATAGCCTCGATCTCACTCCGCTAAAGGCCTTATAGTGCCAAATGATGCATTTAACTCAGAAATGCGTCAACCAGACACTTCTTGTGATATGTCAGAAGTAAAAAAATAAATATTAAACAATAACTGAGCCTCTGTTAGTTTTTTTTCCATATGCCATTTTTACATATACCATATAGACAAAATTTTATTTTCTAAATCGCATGTGAGTTTTTTTAATTTGCACCATATCTTTATTTTTAATACTTATTTTTTCCATATATATTTTTGTCCATATGTCATAAGAGGCAAATGTTTTTTTCCATATGCCAAATGCCATATGGGACCTCCCCTCACCACCACCCTCTCCCGTTGTGAGTTGTAAATCCAATGTGAGTTTTTTTTAAATTTGAACCATATCTTTATTTTTAATACTTAATTTTCCATATATATTGTTTTCCATATGCAATATGAGGCAAATATGGACCTCCATTCATACCTCTCCCGTTAACCCCATACCTCCCCCTCCCCGCCAAATGGGTCTCAAAACTGAAGGGAACATGTCATATTGTTCAGTTCAAATTCAAACCATCAGGCTGCCATGTCAGATCTTACTCGGAAGAGACAGTCTCTGTTACCGTCTTTTACATAAAGTGTGTGGTAATGTTTTGCATGCAGTGGAGTAACCATGCAATGTCATAAAACATTTTTTTGGTTTGAAAATTAAAATAGAATTTAAGAACTAAAATTATTTTTTTTACTACCAAACTTTTTTTTATTTTCGTGTGTGTGTTATTAGAAAATTTAAATTATGAAATAAATTCAATCAGTTTTATTCAATTAAATTGATCATTAATAATAAGCATGAAGAAAAAAACATAATAAAACAACTTTAAATAAGGCATTATGCTTAAAAACATTATTCTTACATATATCATTATATCTTCCAGTCAACTGTTTTCATGCACACAGAGTGGTTCCGTATTATATTATCTTTCTGATCCATAACCCTGGGAGCCATATACTTGTATTTTTCTGATGCCTTTATAGCTCAGCGTGTATCGGCGAGTTTAGATTAAAGTGGACTGCTCTACCAAATTCACCAGCTCGATCGAAGGTGAAATGGTCGCTTTGCATTGAAAATATAATTTTACACCAGTTCAGATCTTTTTGACTGGGTCCCTATTTATTTCTGTAAAAATAACAGGTATCATCTGCTATATGAAACACAGTCAAAACCCATAGCAATTTACAAACCCCATACCATTTCCCATACACCGTCCGAAATAGAGGCGGCGAAATAAAAATCTGATTATATAACACCTTTCCTTGAAACTTATTTCGATGAATTTAAACTACACTTACGCTAAAAACTCAATATTAAGAACAGTCCTTCGTTTCAAAATAATATTAAAGTACGTTGCCCCATTGGAAATCGGCATAAGGGAAACAGTTGCTTTACATCGTACTGGGAATACGACCAAGCAACATGAAATTAGAACGATATTGGATATTGTGCACTTGACATTGGATAGCCTGGCATAATATTATCCAGAAAACACACACTGGACATTGGACTCCTCAGCCAAAATGTCATTTATTCATATTCAAAGCATCTTATCCAATCAGTTGATGCCATATCTACTAGATTAGGCATGTACAATAAAACAAATCCAAGGTTTTATCACGCATACTCAACATGCTTTTTAATGAGAATAAATTGTCTGTGACTGATAAACATCTATACATAAGGCACTGCTTAAAATATGTACCAGGCGATAAAATAAACAATGCCTTTTTTCGACCAAGTCGCATAAGATCATATACATACACATACTTGTTTTATTACCTTCGCGGACTGAATACGTAGGAGATTGATTTGATTGGATGAATTAGAAACTATTTTTGATTGTAAAGTTTAATATTAAAACGATAATGTATTTGTGTTATAAATAAATAAATATATCGCTTTTAGTATAAAAACAAAATGTAAATAATAATAATAATTATTTAGTCATAAGCATGTTAAACCATAATAATTTGCCTTTTTTGCATTTCATTATACCGTATCATTATATGTTATGAATTAAATATTGTTTAACGGATCATCAACACAGTATTGGTTATTTAGAGCCGCTCCAGAGAGAGGAAAAGGACACAAAGGAATCCGGGAACAAATCCGCCGCGCTACCGACTGCGCCACGCCAGCCCGCTCGTTAGCAGTACGTGTATAGAGCCTCTTTATCCCTACTGTAATATATACTAAAGTAAAGAAGAAACGCAACTCGGGAATTTCCGCTATATACTTATATATATATATGCAGCACACTTAAATCCACGTAATATTCCATAAAAATGCCAAATGTTTTGCAGAAATGACAAGGCTACAGCTAGTTAGAGAAACGACAAAACTGTGCTGTTTTATTCACAGTTTACTCACATGTAACACGAAATTCGCAAATGCTGAACTTCATTTTTTACAATTTGTGGCATTTTAGTACTGTATTTAATGTAATGAGATTGCAGAAGTTTGCTCACCTGCTTGAGCCAAACGAGTATTCTATTAATAATAAACCTTTGAAGGGATAACATGTGTTGTGTATTGTGTTGTTATAGTGTGTTTTTAAAAAAAGAAAAAGTATAATGTAGCCATGTACCGTTCGATTATTAGAAGCATATTGTAATACAATATAAAGCTGAAAATCCCGAGTTGCGCGTCTTTTGTTTCCTAGTATATATTTTGCTTTATCGTGGACCTCTGATGACGTCTACCTAAATTCTCAGAGGACGGTAGTCTAACAGCGTTTGGTGTTTGTCTTAAAAACATTCTTGTCCTAGCCTTAATCATTTGTTCTCTTGTTGCTCTGGCTTCTGCCAAGTCATTGAGATTTGAGGGGATAAATTCATATCAACAAACATGAAATTAAAACAAATAATTTGCAGATATTGGATCAATGAAACATTCAAGCTTAAATACATGTTGTACATTGTGTTTATCTCTTTGTCAAGAACAAAAACATTACAATGGAACCCTATGGAAAATTAATTGTGATGTGAGACGTTGTAGTGGTCACTCACTATGTATCTTCAGGCCACGCCCTCTGTTGATAAGCCACTAGCGAATCAGAGTACATTATTCTGCTATGTAGTATCTTGTAGTGAATATATGGATAGTTGCATTGAAACTGTTGTTGTTATTAAATGAATGAAAATTTACATACTTTTGTGTCTGTATAAACCATCCCTTTAAGGGTCTAGTTCTCACATAAAGACACCATTACAGAGGCGGATGGTAATAAGTCAACCTAAATGTCAAACTATAGTTATGGCTAATCACGGTTATTTTGCAAAATTAGTATGTGGCGATAAGTGACCTTCTACAATGTACACATATATGCATCTATATAGAATAATGACTGGAATTATATGACTGTTATTAAAGTGAAATACGCTTAAAACCTTTTTACTATTTGTCCAGGGTTTCTTTGATGAATACATCATGAGTTCAATTATTTTAGTCACTTGTACAAAGAAGTATAGGTATAAAAGTCAAGCAAGACATGTAGTATTCTAGTTCCACAGTCAACAACAAACACGCACAGAAACAAACACTGAATACAAAGATAAACAATAGGCAAGATATGACATCATACACATAAAAGGGTTGACAATAGGGCAACCGCCTTGGAACGGTCAGTGGCATAACAGGCCGCTGGGGTTTAAACCAGGTTCTAGGTTGCACCAAACCTCAATCTTACCATATTAATGGGACAGTGTAAATAAAGATATCTCCGCCAGGTTATATTCTCAAACAAACAAGTCAGCATTAATAGGCATTATACGTATACCACATAAATGATCATGTATATATGCATATAAAAATAAAAGCCTAGAAATTCACAAAACCAGTACCTAATGACTTGGAAGAAATCAGAGAAACAAGAGAACAAACCGACCGTTAAGGGTACGACGAGACAAGTTTAAGTCATTCGAAACTTACTCCAAGAAATTCCAAATAAGTATGAATGGAAGTTTATGATTTACTTACAAATAAACGTGTGAATTGCGTGCAAAATCAATACTCAATGGAAAAGGTGTCTTTTAAACTACGTTATTATTTATTACGAGCAATAATAATTATATCAGATTCAATGTAGAACATATGAAATTTAAATTAACTGTGCCATTCTAGTCATAATACAGGAGACTATACAATATACTAATCACAATTTACAACAAACAGTTTGACCAAATCAATGGTTTTGAATCTAACTTCTGACTCACAAATAGATGAAATAGTACATCCACAAGTCCAACCACATATGCATATGATGGTTATTAGAATACCTGCATACATATATATCTCAGAACATGCTTATACAGTTGTATAAATATGAACTTTGCGTTTGATTGTTTGTTTTTGATTGAATGTTCTTTTCCGTCATTTTACCACAATTGTATGAACGTTTTAGACGCAGCGTTTTTACTACCCCGGCCACGGATGCGCTTTTCATGAACGTTGAGGGAATCGATGTTAATGTTCTTATGTTGAGACGTATTATGTAATTCTAAAAATATTTCCTACATAAACAATCCGATTTCTTAAAGAAAGTATTTGCGTTCTGTTTACACAGGATTATATTTATCAAAGTATTTATTATATATATGTCTTTCTGCATACTTTCATGTAACCATTCACAGAGAGTAATCAAAGATTTCTTTAATAGTGAATATAACGTACCTTCGCAGAACAAATGCGTTTCTATTTACTATGTATTTCAAACCGTGCAGCGATGTGCCCTCAGTGAACTCTTCCAGAAGGTTGTACCAGTTGATCTTTATATCCGCGTTCTGTTTGTCACGTGATGAAGAAATGTACCTTTCTCGAGACGACGTCCTGTTGTACTCGGCGCGGGTGCTCAATGCGGTGGTAAAAGTCGTGACTGAAACGTCATCACTGTGCTTATGGTTGTATACGTCTCCATCCATGATTGTTGTGTCTTCTACGCCTTGTCTGAAATGAAGATAATTTGTTCAAACACATACAGTTCATAGTCTTCCAGTCAAATAATTAAAACGGCTTATTGTCTAACAAGAATGAAAGTACTCCTGAGCAAAGACTACTTAAATGTAAGCCAAGGAATCTGTTCATCAATGGTCGATATAATATGTAATAAACTGAGTTCTAGGGTCAACAAATCTCACGTTTCTCGTAAAGCGGCACAGTGTATATAAAGTAAGGAATCCCCGCCAGAGTATCTCCTAACACACTTGGCAGGGAGGATCACGTGTATATGAATATAAAAAAACACACCAGAGAGAGAGAGAGAGAGAGAGAGAGAGAGAGAGAGAGAGTAAAAATCAGTGCGGGTATGCGCAGCTTCACAGCATAGTCAGGCTCGATTCTCATATATATTACTACTGTATTAAATGAACTTGAATGAACTTGTACACTTTATAAAATAGTTATTTAATTATGAATTTTAAAAATATGTCGCATACCCTAAGTATGACAAATCATTACATGGTATTCAGTTTATATTATACAAATGAAAGAGAAGAGAATAAAAAATAATAAAACGGAATATAAATGTGTGCCTTGTCATAAAAGAGAAAAATGGTCTTATCAAAACTACAGCACCCGAATACAATGTCACCGTAGGTATATATACCTCGTTTTACTCGAGATTTGATCCAAAACCCTCATAATACAAATATCTGAAAAACTCTTACCACAAGTTGCTGAAATAAGCTGGCCCAGTGTTATATTTTGAGATTTTTTAATAAAAGTTGATTTGTTATTAAATTTACACCCAAATCAACGAATAAACACGAAATCAACAAAAGATGAATTTCTAAAAGAAAATCATATAATTTGATTCTCCGAGCTTGAATACAAAGGTGGTGGATCATACTCAAACACACTACTAAAACAATAAATCACACACTTTTTAGACTTTTTTGTAAGGTTGCCATTGCTTCCTTTCATCCCTGCTTAACTAGTTCTTTTTTTTAACTTCGCTTATTTCAGCTTTCATTTTGGTGTCCTGTTTCAAACTTTATATGTATCTTACTCAGCCAAAATCAACTTAAACTCTTGCTCATATATCTGTGCATCACTCAATGCTTTTGATATCAAATTTTAATGCTATTCTCAACTTGGACTCTGCCAAAGTTTTTATTAAATAATGGTTTTGAGCTTTTGTTTTAAGCTTTCGCCTGATAAAATTAATACAAACACCTGTAGCTCCACATACTATTGCTGCTATTTCCAAAAGTAACAACACTGGAACAATAAATCCAATCCCAGGCATAATAACACCTGCAGATATTAAGGTAGTGTCAATTCCATCTGTGATATTAATACCACGTTTATATTTTTTATAAAGAGACTTGCGTGTGTCTCGCTCTGTAATTAACTTCTGTTCAATCTCTGAAATCTTTTGTAATCTAAAATTCTGTCCGTCTTCCACTGGCAACTCAGGATATAAACTCGGTGCTGTCGGTTGCTTCATTTTTTTAATAATAAAAATATTAAATTAATTCAATTAATAATGACGCCACCATATTTATAGCGGTAGCGTTGGCAATCTTGCATACAAAGTTAATGACAGAACCAGCACTAATATCTAAAGGTCTATCAAAGTTATCGTGTTGCGTGGGATGATGTGAAGCGTTATGCCGTAATTTGGTTCTTCAACACTATTAACAGAAACTACTACAGATACTTCACCAACTAATCGTTCACTTGCTAAACCTATTCCCATAATACGCCCACGGCGTCACATTACATACCCCGCATTCGTTTCTCCTCCACCATTACCAAATGAGAGTACTGTATGTAATACAAGTGGACCCTTAGCCTCCGCAAATATTGTTATAATCCCATATTTAAGATTATCAACTTTACTTCTCATTTGTTCGACTTTGTTAACAATAGGCGCAACTCGCTTATGTAAATTTCGAACATGATTGGTTAAAATGTCTAAGTCTTCTTATTCACAGGTTTTGTTGCTCCAAATATGCTCATTGTTTTTTTAAAATAAATTCTAAAACTCATAGGTAAACCGTGATTATCTATCTTGTTATCATGCTCATCTCTGACTTCTATTGTCAATTCAGAAATTGCACCACATGAAAGACAGCGATATTCAGAATAAAAACGTGTATGTATAATATCCCCAAACTGCTTATTTACCACAGGTATAACCCCTAGTATAGTGCTTGGCGCACCATTGAAATAATTATTACTCGCATTAACTTGTTCCAGATGAACATATAGATGTTTATAAGGAGCTAAATCAATTAGTTGTTTTCCAATATGAGTACCTTTTGACCATTCCCTGTTTTTGAATCCCAGCATTTCTGAAAGACCGCGTGATAATCGTGCCTCTGCTGGTGTCTCCAAAGAGGCTATACCACTCTGCGCATCAGCGGTTAGGGTTATATTTAACCCTTCAAATATATATGCCAACTGTTGAAAGTTATAGAGTCCGGCTGGTATATGATATGTGTTGTCTGGGTTTTTTCTTTTTATGACTTCATGATTAATATTATACCAACCGATAGTGTATGTAAAACATTTTAATCCAACGCGCTTAGTTCCATCTCTATTATCGATATACTGTTGTAAATTAATAGAGTTGTCTATGTTTGAAATTGTATGGAACATTTTTTTAATATATATAAAAAATACAAATAAAAATGATTTCTAAAGAATTCAAATATAGCCCAGATGCTCACTACTATTCAAGTACTTTCAGCAAAAAAGTGATAGATATAATAAATCAAAACATAATTACATCAAACGGTAAAGGCTTTAAAGCATCATTCCCCAATGTCTTGAAAAATACAAACTCCCATACGTCCAATCAGATGCTATAGTCCAACGCTGGGGAACAGATTGGATGTCATTTTGGCAGAATCAGTTGAATTTTGCTATTTGGTGTGCGACAACTGGGTGTGGTATTGATTTTAACAATCATCTGAAAGCTGGTGCCCTGGTTCGTTCGTTATTTCGATTTCATGTCTATTACCAAGTCAGAAGAATATTATTTGATATGAGTGTAGCAATGCCGCAAGACACAAATTGGAATGCGTTTAATAACACATATAACCGAAACGCATACGAGAGAATACGCAAGGACGTTGATATTTATGCTGACTGGAGACAGAAACAAAGCTATAATGATGGTCTAGGAACAATTTATAATTACTGGACAAATATTGGTTATCATCCTTTGATAAATACTATATACGACAACAAAACAATGAGTTTCACAGTCTATGAGAGCGATACAACATACCACATTGACTACATACCACAAGGATCTGAGGCTGACAATAGTTGGTCTACTTTTATACTAGATAGTTCATCTGGTTTTACAAGAGCTGGAGTAGAACGCATCAATGACAGCATAAGAACATACTGCTGGGAAATTCGTGGCTCACAATCACAAACAAGAACAGATATACTTAAAACTGGTACGGCATTTGATGCTCAAAAACAATTTTTGGCAAATGTAGAGGACGCAATAAACAGCCCCATTGACTTGCCCAGTCAAATTTCAAGATATGAAACCACCCTAAAATATGCAAAAAGCAAAGTCAATTTTGTCTATGGAAGTGGATTGTACATGTCTCCGAGTGACATGGAGTTGAGAATCGGAACAATACAAGACTACAATAATGAAATTGTAATAGAAACCGATGCGCAAGCATTAGGATTGAATAATGATGTGAATGTAAAACCTGTACCACCAAAAGTTGTTCAACCTTTTCAAGGCACCACAACAAAGAAATTTCTGCCGGAACATCCTGACTTTGATAAATCATTGATACATAAAAGTTTGAAGCATCCAAACCCACCAGAGATGAAAAAAATAGCGATTGAACACGAAGATAACAAAACATCTATAATTGCTGGTACTATAGTAATAGGTCTTGCTGCATTACTTATTTACGAGATTTACTAAACCACTCTTTGGCTGACACATACAACAAACACAAGCAACGCCCATATATTGTTACCAAGCCAATTAATAACTTTGCCTGTTGCAGATAAAAGCCATGACACTATCGCACCAATAACTCCTGGAATTAGCGAGAAGTTTACCAAGATTACTTAGTTGTTTTTTTATCCAGTTTTTGATGCCACTTCCATCTTTTGGAGGTGTTGTTCCTCTGCCTGTTGCAGGAATAATGGTCCGAACAATAACACCAATAATCATACCAAGTGCAGTCCAAATAGTAACAATAGTAATACCTTGCTCCCTAAACAAGGTTTTGATCCTCTCACCAAGAGTTGTATCCTCGTTTAACATTTTGTTTATTGTCTGTCTTATTCTGCTTACTTGGTTACGGAAAGCATTTCTGTTTTCATTGATAGCATCCATCCTTGCTCCTCTCTCATCTTCAAGGTCTTTGATGCGGTCGCTAATTCTATTTATCTGGAATTTATCATCGGCAGTCTTAGCTTGTTCTAACTTTTTTTTTCTCTTGTTATGTCTTTATCAAGTTGTGTGAGTTTTGCCAAGTTATTGGTGAGTTTTACCTTGACAGTTGTCATCGCTTTTACTATTCCATCCATTTCACGCTTGTCTATATTTGTTTGTGTTTCAACATCAGGACGCTCATCCACATCCCAGTCATAAAGAGCACTTTCCATTGACTGTGCTGTGTTATCAATGACATGTGAAAAATCTTGTAATGGAATAGCATCGATATTATCTGGTAAATCGTTTCTTGTGCTTTGCAATGCTTGTCGAGCTCTCTGTGATAATTTTGTTTTACTGTTATACTCTGGCAAATTCAAAATTCAAAATCTGTTCCCCCAGATCCAATAACCTTGTTATATTCATTTACCAAAGAACCAAGGGAAAGCAATGTTGCACTACCTTGCTTGGCAGTTATTCTTATTTCTTTATCACCAACAACCCAGTATAATGTTTTGCCATTATCTGATACTTTAAACTGGTCATAATCCATTTTGTCCGGTGCTATCTTATATCGTTTTCCTATTTCATCATAAAAGGATTTTACAAGATTTTTCTTGTATATTTCAAGTGTGACATATGTCAGCTCTCCCCTAAGTTCAGCAATATGGTCGCTTTGATTAAGAAGACTTCTTTGAACGGGCTCATCACGCACCATAGGTAAATCATAATCAAAATATTTATCATAATCATCTGGATCAAACGTAGGATTGTCAAACTCATATCCCCCATAGCCATTGTTTATTTTATTTAATTTTAAAAAATATATTCAAAAAATAAAAACCATGTCAACTTACTGAAACAAACTCAACCCTTATAGAAAACTAAGAGAGTATTATGTTGTCAATGGCATCCGCACAAGTGTAGTAATAACTAATAATCCGTCAACAATAGACCAAAAACAGCAACTGCGTGTGGGATTTCCCAATATAAGTATTAATGATGTGATAGTTCCACGTACTGCTCGTCTTGCCTTTGAAATAGAACTTAAAAGCAGCAAAGACCCAAACGCTACTATATACCAGAATCTGGGTATATCAATTGTGAAGCAAACGACAATAAAAAATAAGTGGCAATGACGTCATGACAATACACGACAGTGATATATATAATTGTTATGTAGATTTATGGAAAGCCCTACCGAACGATTAAACATGGCTTACCAAGGTATTACTGGTAAAGCAAACATGCAAAAACATAGAATTGGTGCGGGAGATAAATCCTCAGACCTCGAAGATGAAGCTGTAGCAACAGCTTATGGAAATAAATTTTGTATTCCACTGGACTTTGAAATGTTAGAAAGTCATATGCCATTTTATCAAGCGGGGTTTGGTGATAGGTTAGAATATGAAATAACGTTTAACGATTATAACAAAGTTATTAAAACCAGTGATGCTGATGCATTTTATGTAATAAAAAATATCTGCTTGGAATTTGATAAGGTTAGTGATGCTGAATTAGCCAGACAAATAAGACCAAACCAATGGTAAGATTGTATTTATGTATGACCGTGTGTTTCGATATAGTAAAATCATAAAGAATAAATCTGATACCCTTTGGGATATCATAATTAATGTAGCAACACGGAGCTTGAAAGGTATTCTAATGCTGTTTGACGTCCCAGACAGAACAGACACGGAATCGTATTACAACCCAAATATTGAACATGTTCAAATGACAATAGAAGGCGTACCAAATCAGTTGTATAGTCAGGGCATGAGGGCATATCAACATTGGGATGAAATCAACAAATATTTTGCCTTAACATCAAAAAGAAACAAAGAGACAGACATAGTGGCGAGGGACTTATGCTTTACCAATGCTTCTCTTGAGACTTATCTAACAAAAGCATATGCTTTGTGGCTTGACCTTAGAACATGCGATGACAATTTATTACACGGCAGTGGAAGAACAATAGAAAACGGCAGTGACGGCATAACGATACTAGTAAATAAAAAAGCAGAAGCAGATCAACCTTTAAATATTTATATATATATAATACAAGATGCGAAAATCAATTTCGAAGATGGAAGAAATACTAAATATCCTAAATATCCACACAGTGCCATTATCTGTGGTCAGACAGGCTGCGGTAAAACAGAGTTTGTTCTTGACATACTTGAACAAGAGTATGTTGGAGTTTTTAAACATATAATTCTTTTGTGTCCAACCATAGAGTGGAACGAGGCTTATAAAAATAGACCCTGGATAGGTGATGTAAGACACCCGAGAGATAAAAAAATAACAATTGTCAATCCCGTCAGCAACGGCAAAGAAATGCTACAAGAACTGTTGCGTTTATTTTTCAAACAATATGTTGGCAAGCCCACACTATACATCATTGATGATTGCTCAGCCACAAAAGAATTAACAAAGAAAATAGATATGTTATCAGAGTTGGCATTCTCTGGTCGTCACGCCAAACAATCAGTGTGGGTCATTTCACAGAGATATAATTCTGTATTGAAAGATTTAAGGGAGCAAGCAAAATGGTTGAGTATGTTTTACACCAAGGACAGAGATAGTTATGAAAATTGTTTGAGAGAGAATGATGTTATTCCGACGCTGGAGGAGAGAACCAGAATAAGAAAGGTTTTAGTAAAAACTAAATATTCCAAGTTAATATTGAGGACTGACCGACCAACTGGTTATTGGGTTGAATAATATTTCTTACGTATTTCTTTTCTAACTGTTGGTAATACTAACAGCAAAGTAGCAATGTTAATAGCAATACTGACATGAAAATATAATGAAATATCGGGGGAATATAGTAATGCTTATAGCATTGCTCATAGCAAATTAGTAATGTTAATAACAATACTGACATGAAAATATAATGAAATATCGGGGGAATATAGTAATGCTTATAGCATTGCTCATAGCAAATTAGTAATGTTAATAGCAATGCTTGCAGCAAATTAACAATGCTAATAAAAAAAATAGCGATGTTAATAACAATGCTATTAACAATACTAACAATAACTAGTTGCGTTGTGAATATCGCAGCTGGTTGTTTTGTGTTTTACATTTATTCCAAGATAAAAAATAAAATTACTAATATAAAAATGAACACGGAAGATCTATTACAAGATATCATATAAGAAGGTTTCACGGAACGTTCCACAGATGAATCAAAGCAACAGGAAACAAAAACAGATAGTGGCTGGCGGCGGTAGTCGTCAATATTTAGGTAAAGACGTACAACTCACGAATATAGATAGAATGCCCCCCCCCCCCGGATGAAATTAACAAACTTTACTGCAGATATGAATCAAGGCTTTGGGCAAGCATGACCAAGACTTTAGGCAATTATTTTATTAACTTGTATGTGATGTGAGTATCAAAATATTTCAATGTAATCAATCCACCAAAACTGATAGAAGATTTGGAAGAAGACCCATTTATTAATCATGCTTTAACAAGTGCTTGTTGTGAGTTGTATTACAGGTATGGGATGTGCTTAGCGCCATTTACAGCAATACTGACAACTGTTAGGCATATTGATTTTAATACAAATAAAAATATAGATAATATAAATGATGGAGAACCAAGAGAGTGAAGTTGCTACACAACCTGTTGATACACAACATGTTGATACACAACCTGTTGTTACACAACCTGTTAAACAACAAAAAGTAAAAAATCCAAAACGAATCGAAGCTGGGAAGAAGGGAGCAGCGGCAAGGAAGGCAAAGCGTTTGCTTCAGGTAGATGCACAGGATGCAAGAGATGCAAAGTAAGATGTAAATGAAATAAAACAAATAACAATAGGTGAAGAAGAACCAGAGAAAATCAAAATAAACGTATACAAAAATTATATTCCACCGTGTGTGGTTTTATTAGGCATTGCTGGGTTGGGTTTGTATATATATAATAGAAAATCGGTTGTTACTACACAACCTGTTGCTGCGCGACCTGCGGTTGCCACTCTACCAAAAGACCCGTTTGATTTTTAATAATTTATTTAAAAAAATAATCATATAAAAAAAAACGGCAAAAAGTATTGACGGAAAACAAATTGTAAATATGATGTAACACGCTGGAGTGGAAACACTTCTAACTACTGGATATTCTGCGATTGGCAGAAAACTACTAAAAGGACCAGCTCCTAAAGTGGATTTTAATATTGGAGGTTTTGGGATGCTGTCCGTGGATATAATGTTAGCAATGGCTACAAGGGTTATGTTGTTTAAGCAAGGTATTATTCCTGCGGATATAATTAAGTAATTTAAAAAAAGTATATAAAAAATGGCGAGCGCAGTAGCATTGATGATCGGTGGCGCATTAACAAACGCATTGGCGTTTAGCGGTTCAAATTATTTCTTTTCAAAAATGGGAAGTCATTCAGATGAGGAAAGTCAAAGGCATGACAAAGCCGTAGAACAATTGGAAGCAGCAAAAGCGGCGTGGAATAAAAAAAGAACAGAGAGATTAGATTTTATTAATAAGCAACTGCAGAAGGAGCATCATGCAGAGCAGACATTTGATGATGTGGACCAGGCTATGAAGCAGTATTATTATATAACTGGTAAACAGTTGCCTTCGGAACCAGAGCCTAAGTTGAGTGATTTCTATACACCATCTCCGGATCAACATAATAGAGAGATGGTGGGCATGGCTGGAACTGGATTTGTGGCGTATAAATTGATTTCATAAAACAAATTAAGAAACTATAATTACTTTGGAATGACAAAGTCAAATGCATGATACTTATTTTTTTTGTTGTTCATACATCGTTTCTATCCAAGTGGTCGAATATAATATGGTGGTTCAGCATTTGTCTTCTCTATTTTATCTTTGAGATGACCAGGCGCCCATACTTCACCGTTATCTAATAATGTCAATACCATGGATGGACCATATTGATTATCCATTATGTTTGTATCTGTTATAATGTATATTTTATTATTTTCCAAGTCTGTCCATTTCTTTGTGCTATATTGATTTTGCTCTTCGAGCAGTTCATCAAATTGTGCAGTTGTGATTTCCATTTTTTTTCTTTATAGCTATATAAATTTTAATCTTTAGTAGAAAAAAATGGAAAAGATTTATTACAGCCCAAAAGGATTTTGGAGAGGTTACTCAGCAGTTAAAAAATTGGCAAAAGAGGCTGGTGTCAGTGAAAAACAGGCATTATACTTTTTAAAAAACAAGCTGTGTGGCAGATTTATTTACCCGCACCAAGAAAATAGTTAGACCCAGGTTTGATGTTTCTACTAAGAATGGAGTGCATCAAGCTGATTTGTTATTTTAACCGCATGACACTTTTGGCTTTGGTCGTGGACGCAAGACTTATAAATATGCGTTGACTGTGATTGATATTACGAGTAGATACAAAGAAGCAGAGCCGCTGACTTCCTAGGATAGCAAAGAAGTTGCCAAAGCATTTGAAAAAATATACAGTCGGCATCTGAAATATCCAAAGTTATAACAAGTTGACCCAGGTAGAAAATTCATGGGTGCAGTATCGCAGTTGATGGCGAAACACAAAGTAAATATCAGACGAGGCAGAACAGAGATACACAGAGACCAAGCTATAGTGGAAAGATTTAACAGAACATTAGCTGAAATATTGTTTGGTTATCAGTATGCTAAGGAAATAGATTCACACAAACGCAACAGAGCGTGGGTGAAGAGATTACCAAAAGTTGTCAAAGCAATAAATGTGGAGACAAAAAAGCCCCCTCCTATTGAAACAAAAACATTAAAAGAAGATCCTATCTGTATGAATGCCAGTGTGAGATATTTATATCAACCCGGGGAACAAGAAGGTGAAAGACGCAGAGAAACTGATCCAATGTGGAGTGTAGATATTCACAAGAATAAATAAAAGTTATATGGTGACGCAAGGTATAAGAGTATATTATTTGAAAGGAGCACCACAGAGAGGATTTGTCAAAGAAGAACTACTTATTGTTCCTGCTGATACCCAAACGCGTATGTCGTGATACCGTCTGGTGCTATGTATCTTTTTGAGTAAAATGGTGACAGTGTTACTTTGTTTACTTTTATACCATATATCTCATGCTTTACTGAGCGTATCATATTCATTTCATGGGTGTAGTTTTTCTTGCCAAACAATGCATCCTTGTAGTTCTCAAAGTTTATATGTTTTTCGATTACATATTTTTTTACACCCTTTGCTTTCTTAATTATCTGCTCAGTCACTCTCAAAATAGAATTTTGTTTGGATCTTAATCCGATATCCTCAACTGTAGGAACACCATCTTTCATTTTACCTATTGCTTTCTTAATAATCTGCTCATCCGCTCTCAAAGTAGAATTTAGTTTGGATCTTAGCTCATCCACTCCCAAAATAGAATATAGTTGGGGTCTTAATCCAATATACTCAACTATAGGAACACCAGGACATTCATCTTTCGTTTTACCTATTACTTTCTTAATAACCTGCTCATCCGCTCTCAAAATAGAATATAGTTTGGGTCTTAATCCAACATACTCAACTATAGAAACACCAGCACATTCATCTTTCATTTTACCTATTACTTTTTTATATGTATCATCGTGCAGTGGCTGGTTTTGCGGATAATCACTCAAGTCATACTCATCTTTCATTTCAGCCATGTCTATGTACACATCTTTTGTTTTGATGTCTACCAGCAAGCTGTCAGTGTCTGTGTATAATAAAATACAGTCATCTCCTCTACCTTTTCTGTAGGGTATTATATTACCAATCATACATCAAGTGCTTTGATAAATCTAATACTGACATCCCAACATTGGTTTGTTTAATGTTAATTTTGCTTTGTTTACATGTATTGCTGACAATTCATCCGAGAACTTTATACGTCTGTTAAAGTTGGATTTGGCTAACATTCTTCTTATTTTTTCATTTTCAGAGCCGTCAGTTTTGACTAGTTTTATATCAGTCCGCTTGCGTAGATTTTCCATTGTCTTGCCAAACACAGAGTTGTTCATAAGTTTGTAAAAATCTTTTTCAAAGGTTGATTTAGCCTGCTTTCTAAAATCTGTGTTTAGACGAAAATCTGATTCCATCCATGGTTTTTCATTGAATTCTAATACTCTGTGTATTTTCTTTAGTTTCATACCCAAAGATAAATACAGTTGCAGGTTTTTGTGATGTATGACATATTTTTCTTTGTCCATAAGATTAGGAACTAGTTGTTCTACATTTATCATGCTTTTTTTTTCCAACAGATCTGTCTGGTATTCAGACAACCATTCTTTTTTCACTGCTAATCTTTCCGGTGCAAGTGGATAGTCATTGTGAGCTTTATGGAGTTCTTTAGGATATTCCAAATCAACTTCAAGTATTTGTCCTTTGCCAGGTTTTGGTATAGAAAATGCACCACTCATATTTCTAGCCTTCCAAACAAAGCCAGAATATGGAAGTGGCTGTCCCATTGCCCATCCATAAAACTTATTTTCATCAAAATCCATTAAGAAGTTGTTTTCCTCGTTAGGGTTATAATCAGCTACATGTGGATTGTTTGCTTTGGCATATCGTTTTGATACCATACTAATTCCACCACGCATACCTTTTTCTATGAAGAAGTGCATGTCAATGTCTGTAAAAAGTTCTAGTTTTATCCCTGTATGTTTAAGTAAAGCATCACAAGATAAGCCAGGTGCTGTATAGTAATGTAAAGGGTCAAGTTTGTATGCATTCATACATGTTTTTCTAAAAGTTTGAAACACATCTGCTAACAGAGTTACATCAGTTTTTAGATAGAGATCATGATAGTCTCCAAGAGTTTTACAGTTAAACTCTTTCCATATTTCTTGAGCATATTCGTAATCTTCGAGACTGATACTTTCATCTGTGAGACTACTGTAAAACTTTTTTATAGATGGTAATTTCGTTTTCTTAAATCTTTCCACACTGTCCATATATTCATACGGGTAAACACCTTTCCGCAGAAGTAAATTTGTTTGTTCTCCAAACTGATTTTTGGTAATTTTAAAATCAGATTTGTCTGTTGCCTTAACCAATTTTTAAAAAGGCAAATTCATAAACTGAAAGCTATCCAAAAATCTAAGTTGTCGTATGCTAAATGATATATATTTTTCTGCGTTGTTTGGAATGCATGTAATTCTACCTGAAATTTTATGTATTTTTTGCATAATTAGATGACTATCATATCCCTTGAGGTTATGAAATACAACAGGGATGATTGTTTTATCTGGTTTTATTTTCAGTTTTAGGCTGCAGTTCTTATGTGCTGCACCTCTGTATTCACCTGTAAAATGACAGTGGTCTCTTACTTTACAGTTTTTACCTTTCTATAACAGTGTGTTGCATTTTCATAATCTTTCTTATTTTGTTGTGTCATGATTAATGGTTTTGGGTGAGCAAAAGTGTTGTTGATGTTGCTTTTCTTACATTCTAAGTGATTTAAAAACACTTCAACAACATCTTCACCTCTGTAAATAACAGGTTCTTCAGCTTTGCCATCATATCTAACAAACTTGGTACCCAAATCCACAAGCTTCGTGTATATTTTGAATTTCGGATTTATTTCCAAATTCGATTAAATATGGTTTGATTATACTCTCAAAATCAGCATATATTGCATAAGGCACAGGCATCTGATTTTGATGATTTTTAAATTTTATGTAATTTTTACCTTCTTGCGGCATTTCTATTCTGCAAGAATTTTTGTTGATACCATAACAGTCTTCTTTGTGTTTGGTGAGTAGTCCTTTCTCAGAAAAGCCCCAAAGGCAACGATCGCAGAAGTAAGTTTGACCTTAATGTTTGTTTTGTCATAGTGTAGTCTATTCAGATTTTTTTAATCCAGCAATAGTGATATTTTGTTGTTAATTTCTTTGGTTCATCAGGATAATCATCAGGGTTATAGTTGTCAGCTATAATTCCTTCTTCATTCTCTGAATCATCTTCATTCTCTGAATCATCTTCTTCAACCTCAATGTCTTCAGATATTAAGAGCAGATTAATTCACTCGATATCTTTTGGTTGTTCTGATATATGATATGGAAAAATAGTTATCTTTTTATTTTTGCCTGTTTTGTCATACCCAAAAACATTAAAAGCAAGGTTGTTTTGTTTCTCAACTTTGGGAATTTGAAAAATTGGAGTGGGAAAGTCAATGCCATCTTTTTTCAAGAACGATATATCAGGATACTTTGATAATCTGTCGGTGTGATCTGTAGCTATTTTTAGAGCGGAATTTATTGCACGAAACAAACATTTATCATCATTGTGTTTTACGTTTATTATTGCTTTCTTGTCAACTAGTGCTTTGGGCAGAGGGATATATAAAGAACCGTTTAATGATTCATATTTTGCAATATTCAAGTAAAACCTAACACAGTGATCAATCTCCAATCCTGATGCTGTGTTTGTAAATCTTTCAAGGCCCTCTTGTATATATGCAGATGATTCATCATAAAACTCATTTATTTTTTCGGGGTTTGATATTGCATTTTGTTCACTGCGTAATACTGCCGTGGCGTATTTTTTGGTATCACCATCATCTTTAAATAGATTTACAGTGAGACCTAATTGAAACTTTAATCCATTCGTCTCTGTTAGCTCTTTGATGATTTGTTTTGTGATAATGGATTTCTTATCACGGAATAGTTTTTGAGGGTCTTTGTATCCCTCAACAGATATCTCGTAAGCTTTGAAATAACCACATATTGGATTGTCAACCAGTTTTAATTCTGATATACTTTCTTTAGATTTTCCATCTTTAAAAACTTGTTTCAGTTAATTTATAAAAAAAATTGTAATTCAGCATATCTCTGCTTTTCTCGTTTACGTTGTTTTTTGTTACGTCGTCTCTTGCGTAAATTTTCTAATGTTTGAGAATTAACCTCTTTTACCTTTGAAACCTCTTTCAAAGGTTTTACTGCATTAATACCGTTAGATAGTGTTTGCATATATATTACTCCTGTTTGAAACAGGTGAATTAAATGTTTTATAGTCTCCTCGTTTTCCATCCTTTATTTGTTATGTATAAGAAATAAATTTTCTTAAATATAAAATAATTATATACAAAAAAGACAATGGAAAGCAATGTTTGTCAATTTCTTAAAATTGGATTACATAATCAATGTAAAAGCAAGCCGACAAAAGATTCCGATTATTGCAGTTTGCATAAATATAGATTAAAAAAAAGTCATGTGTCTAAAATGTAAAAAAGGCACTTGTGCGAGATATCAAGTATGTGTTGGTTTTGGTGCTCATTCGATTAGAATGAGACATGAATACTGGAGGTTTAAGTCGTACTACGCCGAGTGTCTTAAATTTAGACGTATTGAGATTTGAGATAAAAAAACATAATCCAACTGTCGTAAAAAAAGGTAAACAAATGGCTGTATCTTCATTAATAAAAGAAACCAAGACTGGAAATTACATTTATAATGAGGTTAGTTAGTTTATGAATGCTAAACTTTACATAATTAACGCGTTGAACCCTCGTATCGTTCAAAAACTAGGGGTTCGGAGATTTAGGGTTCGGAAGTGGGTTTTATACCCTTAGCGATGAATAAAATAGCAATTTTGCTACAAATTCTTTAATTAAGGCAATCAAATACTAACCATATATATATGTACATTAAATACATGCATACCAGTTAAAATTATAACGGTATGATTCGTTTATTGTCAGTTATACGTATTTTTAATTTCTGTAAAGGGTTCGGGGTTCGGGGGTTCGGAAGTGGTTTTTATACCCCTTCCAGGATACTACCCGGAAGTAAACTTCTTGAGCTAAAGAGCGAAAAATCAGGGGCAGATAACAACACTTTCCGGAAAGTGCTATACATTACGGTTGAGTACGGTAACAGTAAGGAGCAGCAAGGTTGGCACAGGAAACACCTCGGTTGACATACGGTTCCACTACGGTTCGAGTACGGACTACTACGGACAACTACGACATAGTACAAACTAGTACGGACTAGTATGGAGTGTCACGAGCGTGTCACGGTTCCCCACATGGTCCGCAATCGCGCAATAAAAAGGCCTGCATTTCAGCAATTCGGCCTTATTCGCGATGAAACCGTACTAGATCGTAATAGGCCGTACATGTTCGTGTACAGATCGTACTAAACCATGCTCCAACCGTGAGATAACCTTACTGAAACCCTAGTATCCTCGTAGTAGGTCGTGGTAGGCCGTAGTAAGCCGTGGTCATTCCCGGTATGCCGGGGTCATTCCCGGTATGCCGGGAATGTTCTACGAATCACTACGAATCGCTGCGAACCCACTAAGGATGCACTACGGATAGAAAAATCGTGGTGCTGACCCCGAGAGTTTTGGACATGTCCAAAACTCTCGGGGTGTGTCCACGGATACATACGAACTACTACGAATAACCACGAATAACCAAGGATACACTACGGATTCAATACGAATCCTTCCGTAGTGGATTCGTACAGGCATTCGTGGTTGGTGTGACTGGGGCAATAGTGAACCGTGTTAGTAGTATAGATACTGGGGGTATAGGCGCAGTTTTTCCCTCGCGACATAGCAATCAAATAGTTATGAAGTTGTCTCCAGTTGCCCCTCGACACAAACATTTACAAACGCCAAATGGCGATGGCATGCTTGCTGCCAGACCCCCACACAACTATACAAACTGCTTGATTGCCCTTCGCTTAGGAAGAACGTTACCAGTACCACCAGTATCTATTAATTTTGTAAATAACTAAAACATTTGCAACTCATTAAGCAAAGTCAGACGGAACCGGACAGTAGTCTTCATCATCGCTCTGCATATCATTTTTTACAATGGAATATTTTACTTGTATGCTAATGTATCTTGTCCATTATCTAGTATATACCGTTTATCATCATAAGCTGATAAACCTTTTTTATTTATTGCATAGCTGCTTATGTTATGGTTTTGTGATCTAATAACATTCATCTCATGGTGAGCTTCTGTTGCCGTAAACAAAATCTTTTTGCAATCATCATGCGTTATATTTTTTTTAACAACTCACTTTTTAACACCCTTACATTTCTTTGTACTAACCTCATTATCTAACATATACGAATATAGTTTACTTCGCAACCTAACAAATTCAGCAATGGGTTTTCCAGAAGTTTCATATTTCATCTTGCCTATAACCATTTTATTATCATTAAAATGAAACTTACTTTTTGGATCATAATCACAATTATCAAAATGTTCTTTATCCTTGTAAAAGTCTGCATACACATCTTTTGTTTTTATTTTATAACACAAGGAATCGGTATCAGTAAATAATAACTTAGCTTTTTCATCATATTGGTTTTTGATATAGTTGTAATGGAAATCATACATCAAATATTTTGACAAGTCTAAAATACACATGCCAACATAACAAGGACGACTTAAAACTAATCGTTCTTTTATTCTGTTTATGGCAAATAAATTTTCATTAAACATTTTACAAGAAATAAATGAAGGTCTTGCTGCATATTTTAAAAGGACCTCCTCATCGTGAGTTAATTTAACATTAATTCTTTTTATCAAATTTTCCATAGTTTTACCAAAAACTGAATTGTTCATTAGTTTGAAAAAATCCTTTTCAAAAGCATTTTTACCAGCTGTTCTCTTAGCAGTATCAAAGTCTATGTATGTCTTCAACCACTCTGATTCGTCAAACTGTAGTATTCGGTGTAATATTTTTACCTTCAATCCAAGCTTTTTATACAATTCTAAGTTTTTAAAATACTTTTCTTTATTTTTTAGTGTTGTGACAAGTTTATTAACATTGCAAGATCCCAAATTAAACTGTTGTTTTAAATTTTTACAATAGTCTGACAACCACTCATCTTTGATATTTAAACTTTCCGGGGCGAGAAGATAATCATTATGCGAGTCAGTATCACACTCAACAATGTAATTTGATTTCCCTTTTTCAATCTTGTTAACCCACTTCAAGTTGCCAGTAGGTAACGGTTGACACATAGCCCACCCATACAAGTTATTAGCATCAAGATATATTATGTACTTGCTTTCTTTTTTCTTGTCATAGTTTTTCATATATTTATTGTTAGCCTGTGAATATCTGTTTGCAATATAAACTCGTTCCGCCTCTTAATCCTTTTTCCACAAACAAATATTGATCAATATCAGTTATTAAATCAAGTTGGATACCAGTCATCTTAAGACATGCATCCCAGGCTAAACCAGGACTACTGAAGTAATGGCAAGGATCTAATTTGTAATACTCGATACACATTTTTTTAAAGTTTTCAAAAACATCTGCAACAGTACATCAGTCTTAAGATACAGATCATGATATTCTTCCATATCTTTAATCTTAAATGTTTTCCATATTTTTTTAGCATGATCATAATCTGCATCTTAAATGTACTCATCATTTAATTGAGAATAAAAGTTATTTTTGATAGGTAATTTAGCTTCCTTAAAACGTTCAAAACTGTTCATATAATCATAAGGATAAACACCTTTTCTTTTTAGCAAGTCTAACTTTTTACCGCTATATTCTTGAGATATGTATTGAAACGATGGAACTTTTTTTACTAGATTATCTAATGATTGGGACATAAACTGGAAACTGTCAACAAACACTAAACGTTTTCCTAATATGAAAGCCATATACTTTTCCATGTTATTCGGTATAACATTTATGTTTTGTTTAAACTTTCCGATGTGTTGCATTATGAAGTGAGAATCACAACCTCTCAAATTATAAAACACAACAGGTATTTTTTTAGTTAGTTTGAAATTAATATTACATATGTCATGAGCGCTTCCTCTGTACTTTCCGGTTATATGACAATGATCTCTAACTTTTCTGATGGAGTTTTTTGTATGCCACTGTATGACCCGCGTCACTTTTTTTTGAGAGTTGTTACAAAACCATTACCGCAAATATGGCATGATATAGATTTTTGGAATCTAGCTTCTTCTTCCATCGACATCACCAAATCTTTCTTAAAATATGTATTCATAGTTTACTTGCACCACTTTTCTTCTTCTATCATTTTTTCCAAAAACTTGTAAACAGCATTTGGACCTCTATACGTTACAACTGGTTTTGAATATTGATCATCATAACATCAAACAACCTTATACCCATAACTGCAATCAGTATGCTTTTGATATGCTTCTGTATGTGATTTTTTAGGATTGTTTGATGCTGAAGAAATACTTTCGGTTACTGCTTCAAAATCAGCATATATAACAAACGGAACCATTAGCTGTCTGTCGTAGTTTTTAAACTTAACTTTTGCATCTTTGTTCGGCATTTTTATTGCTTTTTTTCCGTTAAGTGAAAGACAATCAGACTCATGCTTTTGTAACACCCTTTCTAATGTAAAGCATTGTAGACATGTTTTACGAAACCATTTTTTTTCCTTGTGTGCTGTTTGATTATATATCAAACTGTTAAAGTTTTTTATCCATACGTAATGATTTTTTTCTTTTTCAGTAATCAAAAGCATATCACACGATTCTTTTGCTTTATTTTTTGATATGCACACATCTTCATATCCAAATATGTTAAAACAATTGTTGTTTTTTTTTCCGTTTTTTTTGGGATTGGTTTGATAGTAACAGGAAATGTAATTCCTTTGTAATCAAGATCACCAATATGATTTTTGTACTTTGTTATTCTTTGAAGATCTTTTTTAACAGGAAATTTATAAGCCAAATGGCAACATCTAAAGCATTCGTTATCTTTTTCATTTTTTATATTTATTAAACCTTTTTTGTGGTGTTGCAGTTCTTTTGGTAAATTTAAATAAGAGCTCCCTCGTAAAGGTTTATACTTTATTCGATTGATGTAATGTACGTCTAGTTTTTCAATTACCCAACCACTTCCCTGCTGAACCCAAGTTCCGATCCTTCTTATAATTTCCTCACATGCTTTATTTAGAGCCTCTACTATTTCATTTTCGGTTAATATTGTTGCCGCTTTAGAATTAAAGTAAGCTGTTTTGTATGTGGTTACCCAACCTTTTCCTTTGTCATCTGGTACTCTTTTTGTTAAATTATGTTTTATATTAACACCTAATTTAAAGCCACCAGATTTCTTAGTTCTTTTTTAAGAAAGTTCACAACACTTGATTGTGTTTTTTGTAGTTGTCTGAGCGGATCATTACTGACAACATTTACTTTAAAAACCTTACTATACTGTTTTGGGGTGTTTCAATTTCTCGGATACTCATTATATAATATTACATGAGATTATTTTTTTAAGCCCCGATTAATTAGTTAATTAAATAACTTTTTTTTTATTTAATATTTTTATCCTCACCGGCGTTCTCATCAGCATATTTATCGGTAACCTCATAAACATGTTCATCGATGTCCTCATTAGTATCTTCATCCAAGAGATATTTCATTATCCAGAAGAATGTCTAAGTATCTCCAAAAGCATTTTTCTTCAAGAACTCTATTATCTACCATCTGACTTATTTTTACATGATATTTGCAGTATCTATCAAAATCAACAGTTTCAAGATTACTTCCAGCTGTCAGTAATTTTATTTTTATCCTGTATTTGCAATAGTTAATAAACTCGTCTTTATCAAAAACTTCTGCATCAATCATTTCTTTTATCATTTTAATAAACATTTCAAAGTCGCCGTAACATCCAATATCAGAATTAATCACATGAGGCTTTTCCAACTTGCTGATTAACTCATTTTTAAAAGCCTCAACATTTTTGACTACTGCATTTGTTTGTGTTTCATTAAAAATTCTAATTTGTTTTTCTGCCAAATCTGTAAGAAGCTTTACATCGTTACACCCACGCTCAGTTTTTATTGCCCAATCTTTTTTAAAAGTTGCAATATCTTCTTCCAACCGTTTCATGTGACTTTCTTTAAACTCTTTGATATCTTTGTCTAACTGAACCAAAAGAGTCTGCTCGTAAGCAGCTACTTTTTCATAATTTTTTTTTGTTTCATCAAAGTGTTTTCTTTCTTCTTCTGCATAACTTCCCATATATTATAGATTATATTACATTTTATTTATCCATACATAATGATATTAACTATTTTGTCTAACAAAATGCTGTAGTAAGGAATAAAAGCAGCCTCAGTTACAAAACCATGCGTTGCCTCTGAAATTTGTTTTTTACAAAAAGCATGCAACCTGTTTATATATATTTGTTTTTGATTTTCCATGGTAATTTTAGTTGTTGTGTCATTGTTATAACTCTTTCAGACAGATCTTGAAAGTTTGTAAAAACTATTAACTCTTTGTCAAATTTACTATATCTTCAAAACCAACCGTTTGGGCATATGTCATTTGATCTTCCTTAACGTTTTTGATTTCCTTTTCTACTTGTTCCATTATAATATTACGTAAGATAATATTTTTAAGCCTTATTTAAATATATAATTCTATAGTATAATATAATGAATTGCAAATATTGTAAAAGAGTTTTAGATATTATTGATCCTCCTGGGGTGTGCATAGATTGCATCTTATTTTACACAACTAATAAAAAGAAGCTTTGTAAATATTGTACCTTAGCCAAGCTGTGTTACAAGTGTACTTACGCATGATTGTGTAAATTGTAATAATACTTGTGAAATTTTCGATAACGAGCGTGTTTGCCTTAATTGTGGCACTCACAATGGTTATAATCTCATTACAGGTTACAATTACAACCGAAAGAAAATTTACCACAGAAAGTATCATTTAGATAAATACTTGGTAGTATATGATTTGTCTTCCTAAAACAGACAAAGATTTGAAGATTTGTTTTACGAAATTGTAAAGGTTTTGGATCAGATAGAAGAAAGATAAAAATATCGGACAGGGAAAGCAGCATTCAAGGACGACAGTCAACCACAAAACACAAAAACAAACACGCAAACAGACAAACGAGAAGGCAAAAGTAATAAAAAATGCAAACGACATCACAAACACAAAACGTTTGACAATAGGGCTACCGCCTTGGAACGGTCAGTGGCAACAAAGGCCACTGGGGTTTTTAATCGGTTCTAGGGTGCACCAAACCTCACACTTACCCTATTGTCAGAAGGCCGAAAAAGATCAATCAAATTTGAATACATTTTTCAGAAATAATTAAAATATTAAAAATAGAAAAAGAAACAAAACCGATTAAAACAAAATCAACCAGAGAAAAGTACGATAGGATATGGATGCAAGTCAGAAAATAATAACGACTGAATTCCATGGCCATTTAACTTAATGTTTTCGTATACATTTCCAGGGGTTCTGTGAAATTATCATTCTTTTGAATTTCTAATATTTTATTAAAGACAATCCTAATTATCTCCTCATCATTTTCTAGTCCTGTGGTTGTTTGGACATATTATAGGAGTTGTTTGAAACTTCTATGATGTGTTTTTAACAAAGTCTTTCTTTCTGCTATTCTTGTTTTACTTACTAAAACAGCAACTACTGGAGGAATTGCACCAACTACAGCTATGAAAACAGAAATTGCTGGAACTAATGCTAGGACAGCACCACAACCAATTATCCCACTGGCAATCTGTAATGTTGTGTTTATAATACCGCACAATTTATAACTGCATTTGTATGCAGCTACAAGTCGCGTCAAGTTATCAATTAATTCTTCTTTGGTTCTTATGTATAATAACAGTTAGACAATAATTTAATTAAAATATTTAGAAAATAATTGCTCGTGTTCTTTGGGTGACATTTTGCCTATTTTTAACAATTCATCGATTATGCTAATAATTATCTTTATTTATTAGCTGTGGACTATTATTTCCTGATTTGATACTTCCGCATACTAACTCCAGATCATCAGCCAAATCATTAGGACTATTGTAATATTCAACATCAGCACAACCTCCTAAAATCTTTTTAAACTTTGAAGAACCTTTGTGAATTGGTAAATCAGATAATTCAGTTAGTTCCTTAAAAGCATTCTGAGACAGCTTTGAATACGTTTTGTTATCAAGTCTATAATATCATCATCTACTTTTAGGTCTAGCACAACTGCTTCTCCTTGTTTGGCAATAAGTTTGTGATGACCAACAAGCTTAGGTAAATCAATTTGTAACATTCCATACTGGCCATCTTTGTCAACTTTGTAGGAATTTTTATTTTGTTGCATCCCTTTGCCAGTCTTTTGTATAGTCTCACTAGCTGTTCGAATTCTCTCAGGTAACCTTTCTATATAAAAATCCAGAGCAATTGCCTCATTTGCTTTTTTATTATGTTCTTCTAAAAGTAAAGCCCTATCTTGTTTGACGAGATCGGGGTTACCGAGTAATTTTGAATATTTAAGTTTAGTTGCACTGGTTGTCGCCTTCTCCCGCCTCTCTTCGAGTTTTTCTTCATCAAGGTTGTTTATTCTTATCCTTAGACCTCTTATCTTGGGAATCATTTCCTTATATATCTCTTCAGCCCTTTTAATATATTCATCATAATCAGCACTCCCATCAGTAATACCTGGTATTTAAGTACTTATCAAGTACGCCTTTTCCATACCAGCATCCAAGTTAATATCATACACCGGTTTGGGTTCCTTAAGCCTCGCAGCAGGTTCTTCTCCCCATTCTTCTTTTTCTATTTCTTCATCCTCGGGATCAATTGATGTACGTTTCTTTTGGACTGCTTCAAATAATGCTTCCGTGGATTTGGCAGGTTTTGGCTTAGGCTCTCTTTCCGGAGGTTTTCTTAATTTTGGTCCATATTGTGACTGCCTTAGTTCCTCCATGAAATCAACCGCCGGTGCTTGGTCTTTAGGATCTACAGTTTGCTTGACAGTTGCTTTTTTTAAAAGCGTGTGATGGTAGTGGTAGTAGCGTTGGTGGTGGCGGCGGCGGCGGCGGAGGCGGCGATGGCGGCGGCGGTGGTGGTGCTATAGCTCCATGATCAGGCGGGGCAAGTAATTGCGGACGTATTGCCTCAGGAAGAAGAGCCAACTGTTGACGTATTTCCGGAAGGGTAATCAAATGTTCAGCTAGCCGTTTTGTTTGCTCTGTTATTTCGATAGTTACAGGTTTAAATACTTCTGTGTATAAATCACGACTAGCTCCTTTTTCTAGTCTTTTCGGATAACTTTATTCTCGTATTCTTTAACAAGCTCACTCGCTTTTCGCTGTTTATCTGCTAATTCGTTCCATTTGAACAAAGACATGTATAATATAAGATTAGATTAAAATAGATAAATTAAGATAAGTTAAGATAAGTTGATATGAGTTAAACCAAGTTAAGATAACTTAAATCAAGTATTATGTAATTTTATTTTTATTTTTAGCCGCAGGTTTAACTGCTTTCCTAATTGTAGGTTTAACTGCTTTCCTAACTGTAGGTTTAACTGCTTTCCTAACTGTAGTTTAACTGCTTTCCTAACTGCAGGTTTAACTGCTTTCTTAACTGCAGGTTTAACTGCTTTCTTAACTGCAGGTTCGACTGCTTTTTTGATTGCAGGCTTCACTGATATTTGGATTGCAGGATTCACTGCTTTTTTAACTGCTTTTTCAACTGCAGTCTTAACTACGTTTTCAACTACTTTTTGCATTCCGTAATATCTAACTTGATTAGCCTTAAAACATTCTGATTCTGTTCCAAGGCGTTTACCACGAGGGATTTGTTTTATTCCGCAATATACTTTTGACATATGATAATAGTTAGATAATATTACTATTATCCAAGTATTATAATGGAAATTCCAAACTATGATATGAAGACAGACAACAGTAATTTAAGCAGATATATAACTTCATGCCGGACTGTTGTTTCAGGATGCTTATATGCGGTAATTCAGGATCTGGCAAGACAAACACATTAGTTCACATGTTGCTGAAACCTTTAGTATACTATGACAAGATTTACTTGTTTGCTAAAACTTGGAGCAGTCTAAGTATCATGTCTTATCACAAAAACTGGAAAAATAGCAACAAAGAATAAAATTCCAGTCGGAGACATACTAGAATGATGAAGTTATCCCAATGAATTTGGATTCTGATACTCAAAAGATAGCTATTTTTGATGATTATGTTTGTGATCGCAACCAAAATGATATTATTAATTACAGACCCAGTTGCGTTGAAGTACCCCAAATAAATAAACAAACGGAAAATGAACGCAGAATGAACGCAGAACGAACGCAGATTGAACGATCTATATTTTAAAAATGCTGAACGCTGAAAACGAACGATGAATGCATTTTTTAAAACGCTAAACGCTGAAGACGAACGGAGCAAACGAAACGAACGCAACGTAACGAACGAAACGAACGCAAATGCATTTCGCTATTTCGGATACCTTTCAATATTATCCTTTTGAGTACATAAGTGAAGTCTCGATTTAAGCGAAGTGCGTTTTGCAGTATTTTAATATAAAGAAATACACATTGTAAATGGTGTTTTTTAAGCACGATTACACACTTTCAATTTTACTGATTTAAAATAGGAAATGAATTAATTGTGTAGCACAAACTTTATATTATTTCAAAATAAAACTGAAATAATGTTGGTAAAATCAGACGGCATAATTTTATATAGTGTCATGTATGTTAAATTTTTGATGAAAATGACAAAAAACGGAGGAAAACAGAATAATCATCAATGTGCACCACCAAATAATGTCCACCAAAGGACACATTCTTCAATATGATCACAAACATTAGTCGCCGACTCGTTGTAAGAATTGCATGACTGGATATCATGCGTAGTTTAATCGTCAGAAATGCTGCGATTGGTAAACGCTGAACGAACGAACGCAAATGCATTTTCTCCGTTGTGCATGCATTTAAACGCACATATTAGGTTGCGTTCGTTCCGTGCATTTAAATGAACGCATAGTTTCGTTTATAAACGCTGAATGCATTCAAAAACGCAAATGATTTGCATTTTAAAAAATGCATTCATAAAAATGAAACGGAATGCAAACGCAGCTCAAACGGAACGCAAACGAAACGCAAACGGAATGCATTTTTGGGGTACTTGAACGCAACTGGGTCTGTATTTCATCCAAGGCAGGCATAAGAATTGTTGTGTAATTTATTTAACTCAATCTTATTACAAAACCCCTAAAGACATTCTTTTGCTCTCATTACATCTTCTTTGCAACTCCAAGTATAAATGAAATAAACATGCTTTCTAGAGAACACGATGTCAGCAAAGATCAGTATAAAGAAGCAACTGACAAGCAGTATGACTTTCTGTATCTTGATCGCCCTAGAAAGATGGTCAAAAGAAACTTTCACCGGTGAAATTTAATCTAATCATCTTTATATACATAATGAAACTTTTTAAAGATCTTGGTGAGGAAGTTACTACTGGCACAGTGTTAATATTACAAATTTTGGTATTGTGCTGTCTGAGTTTGCAAAACAAAAACATTTGGTTAATTATCTTAACAAAGCACAAACTAGGAAACTGTTTTAAGAAGTGATCCTTAACATGGATAAAATAAAATCACCACTGTTGGTAATCCCAGATAAAGCAGATGATGCAGCAACAAAGCAATTTACCTGTTAAAAGAATAGCAAAGATCATACGTGATTTTAATATTGATAAAATTCCAGCTATGATGAAACCATTTGACAACAGGTGTTGATGACTAAACTAAGTCTGATACCAACAAGCAATTACAGACAAACCGTGAGAACAATGATTGACAATCTCAAAAAGGTTTAAAAGGTAACTACCATAAAACTTTGGGGCGACTGCTTTAAAAGAGTCTAGACAAAGAAAGAAGATGGATAGGAAGAGAGTGAAAACCTATAAGACAATTAAGTGAACAAAAAGGTCTGGTGTTCCAAAATATTAATACACGGATTGGAGAAATCAATACAACAAATGGTTGATAACAAAGACTTGAAACTGCTCATGCTGATGCTTCACAACACAATGAGAACTGCTTTTACTACCGAAATAACTCAAATTAAAAGATCACAATGCACAGACAAACACTAACGTTGATGATAGCAGCAAAGAGTTTGAAGATAACCAACAAGACACATGGTTGATGGAAAGTCGCTGAAGACATGCTCTGCAGCAAAGTGGTTGACATTGACTAAACCTTGATAACTGTTTCAACGCACTTGAAAGCAGTCCAGGCATGAAAGGAGGACAAGATTATTGACTGGCACGAAATAGCTTCATAGAACACCAGTTTACATCAACAAGTCTGATACGTCGTCACACGGCCAACTACTTGGCATATGATGAGTTGACAAGTAACAACTAGACAATATTAAGCCGGAATCTACTTGTTTAACTATACAACTCAGATGGAATAAGTTATTATCTCAAGATGATGGATATGATCCTATGTACGCTCAAACTATGATCGCAACCACCGCAACACCACCAGAAAGAACCAAGCTGAAGCACATCTTTATCATGCGTTAACTTTCTGTAGCACAAACCAACTCACTAACAAAGGGGACAGAATATTACTCACAAAAATCATCTCATAACTAACTAAATTAGAAATACTCTAAACAAAGGCCGTTATATATTTGAAATAGATCACTTAACTTCATACAGGAAGCAGAATCGTAGAAAGATTCAACATCTATTTATGCATTAGGTGGGAACCCACCTCATCCACACTCCTAAACAGAAATGACAAACGCATAGTCACAACTAACCACATTAGAAACTTATCACCAAACCATCAACCAACAAACAATACACTTACAAATCACATATAAAACAACGACACAACAACACAAGTTTTCAATATGAGAACTCAACGTCTCAAGGTGTTTTATTTGAGTGACTTAATGACACTTAACGTAACTAACAGACTACAAGCACTTACATTTAACTCAAATTCTACTCTTATATGAACAAAAATTGTAACACACAAATCTCGAATAACAAAAGCGTCACAAGACTAACTAGCTCAAAACACACCGTACTTAACATAACAACTGACAACTTGACCAGACCCAATAAACTTCACTTCCAGGAACAAAACCTGTCTGCGTAAATGGCACTTCACCCTAAGATCTCCAATCCATACAACTCGAGAACACAATAGAAACGTATTCTTATAAACCCCAACACGATCAACAGTAACACGACATGAACCACTCGATTGCTACAAAAGAAACATATACAAACTGAAATTCAACATAAGCTGACCTCTATCAAACTCTAACAACAAACACCAATGACCTTTCAACAATGATTTCAACTGAGGACTCAACCCAGTTCCCGACTACAAAATAGAAATTGAAAACTACAATATTTCAAACATCTAAATCACAACTAAATACTACAACGATACATCTACGTACTAGAAACTAATAACGAATCACTCGTAACAACCCAAACAATCAATCACAAAAATCGAAAACCATACTCACCCACACCTAAACACAACGATCACCCCCAAATGCAACCCAATACAGACTAACAAGAAATATACGAAACAAAACTAATTATCCTTCAACATGTTTAAGAACATACTACTCAAGACCAGAAATCGTACTTCATCTGTCAAATACCGACCTAACCTAACGGTGTAATCATTACACATACTACACACCCACTACACCCGCTCACCTACAACGAAACAAATTCAACATAACCCTAATTAACTGATAACACAAATACCAAAAAATCTATACCCCAACAATAAACCTAATGTAAACAAAGACTAGAACTCAACAACCTACATAACATGACCTAAACAACCTGAACAAACATACACAGCTACTTTCGAACCAAACCTAAACAACAACAGATACTATTAACAAATCCATAAAACGCCTAATTACACCCAAACAAAGATATCTAACAACCCCCTCTTACACCCCTAACAACACCCAACTTACACACCCATCACATCTCTCATAAGCCACCCCCAAATCTAATCTCGACTACACCATAATATAACCCAACAAAACTCTAACAAACCTCACCCCCCACTCTCACAAAACCACAAACACCATTCCCAACCCCCCCCTCATAATAATCATCCCATCCTATACCATACCCATCCCCCCCTAACCCTCAAACACGACCTTCTACTCCAAAAACTCTACCAACACCCCTCAACACAACCACTCCCACAACCAACAACCTACTACACAAACTCAAAACCTCCAACAACCCACACCACAATCACAATCAACTAACCAACAAACTACCCCAACCCACCCCCCCCTTCCCACACCAACCCTCCCCAAACCCTAATCAAAACCTAACCCACCCTACAAAGACAAACAACGACAAATACCACCTCACACTCAAACCACTAAACCTACCCCCAAACACTCAATGACACATCAAAATACATCCCTAACTATCCCAAACCACCAACCATATCAAAAATCACACTAACATAACCTCTCCACCACACTTCACCATACAATCACACAAACTAACTCTCCCACAAACAACCGTCAAATCATCAAACCCCTAATCAATCCACAACAACAATCCACATCCCACTCCACCTTCCCCACCAAACCAAAACAAACTCCCAACCTCAACATCCCTCACACTACATCACCTATTAAAACACCAATCAAACATAAACTATCCACTAACATCACACCCCACCCACACCCCTACTCCAACCACCAACAACCCACAACACAAATTCTTAAACTCCCCCCCATAAACCAACTACTCAACATAATACCTCAACTCACTCTACAAAACATCTACAAACAACACAACCACCCCAAACCCCTACACTACACCCACTAAAACACTATACAACATAATCAACAACAACCCCCAACCCCTCCTTCCAACTACCACATACTACAAAACCAAGCAACAACTACAACCACCCTAATACCCATCTCACAAACCAACCACAACACAACAAAACCACCCTATCCCACACACACAACAATCTTAACAAAATCCCCACCACCCACCCTACAACACTATCCCATAACTCAACCACATAAAAACTCCACCCAAACATCCCCATAACTCACCAATATCCAAATAATGACAACAACCCCCCCTAAAAAAACACACCTCCCTTATAAAAATCACACCACACCCCTGACATACACACATAACCCACCCCTACTAACACCCAACATCACCCAAACAACCCCAATCTTACATCCACAATCAACTCTTCTCCCTTACAACTCCAACTCAACATAAAACTCTCACATCACATAACATCAGTCCCCCACTACACACCCACCCTGTACTACCAACCAACCATCACAATATTCCATAAACACACCCCCCACAACCTAACCCCACAACATTACTCCACACAAATCACCCAATCACTACAACCCTAACAACAACCCCCTACACACCAAATAACAATGACCACCCCCCACCCCCAACCCCTCCTAAATCCACCATACCTGCCCTAACATAAACCAAACACTCAACTCCTACACCTACCATCAAACAACTCAACTCACTAACACACAATCACTAATAGCATAACTCACTCTACTACTACTATACTCCCAAAACTAACTCAACATCTAACACATCAACCAATAACTCTACCCAAACAATCAAACAAAATCTAACACAATCCACCCCCAAAACCAACACACCCCAAAACCCCAAAAAACACAAACACTCAACACCAAAAACCCCCTCCCCCATCAAAAAACATCCCTAATCAAACAACACTTCAAAACCACAAACACCACATCAAACCCCCCTCACAACAACACAACATAACACATACACACCATTTCAACTCCCTTTCCTCCAACAAACAACCTTCCCTATAATACCAAACTTACACCCTCTTCACTCCAAAACAACATCACAACCAACCCCCCAACATATACAACACCCCCCACATAACACTAACAAACCCCCACTACTCCCCTAATAAAACACATAAAACACCCAAAAACAATCACCAACACACCTCAACACCCTACAACCATCACTTACAAAAACAAACATCAACAACAACCCACAAAACACACCACTATCAACTCAACCCAAACAAACACCACCCCACACATCAAAAAATACATACAAAACTCAAGACAACATTCTAAATACCTTAAAACAAACCATAACCATCCACTACAAACACTAACACAAAATACAATACACCAAAACACAATACCTCACTTCCTACCATAACACAACCTACCACCTAATAAACACTCCAAAATCACATCCAATAACTCTAATACAAAACAAACTATACATACTCACACCAAACCATACCAAAATTCACTCATCACAATAAACCACATCACTTACTTCTCAATAAAACACCCCCACCACCTCCTCCACAAATAAACCTTTTCAAATCTAACTCAAAATTCATATCAATCAAAACTACACATCCATCACATCGACAACATACAGCAACATAACCCTCACTAATCCAAAACTCTAATCAACATACAACATCACAATACACTAAAACCCCTAATATACTAACTGCTCTATACTACACTACCAAAACACACCTCAATACACTACCACCCCACACAATATCAAGCAAACTACCCAACAAAAACAAATAATTCCCATTTTCCTAACATGCAACTATCCACCAACTCAGCTCACACCATAAAATCTCATCGAAACTCTCTTCACCCCCCCTCTCACCATCTCTCATACTATAACCTCTGACACAACTGCATAAACCACAAGATCCAAACCCAAACGTACCGAACCTTCCGTACACCTTACACGTACCACTCGATAGCCACATTCATTTTGAGCTATTCAAACTGGTAAGATACTGTAAACAATCCAGAATATACATATCTCATACCACTAAAACCTACTAATCATCGACAACTAACCTAAACACTAGTAAACTAAGTCTAATATCTATCTACACTAAAACTCGATAATCTCGCAAACAACCTCCTCTCTCAAGCTCACAGTAACAACTTTAACTACCAATACCTCCTAACTCATATCATAACCAACTCTTCTAATATACCTCACAATCAACCTATCAATAACATAAACAAAAAAATCAACCCTATAGGTAAGCTACATCAACCGCACAAACTAACTAACAGCAGCCATTTACTCAACTACTCACTCACCACATGAATAGAACGCTCACTAACATTGATTAACCAGCCAGATTCTAACTGCCCCTTATACCTGTTATTTACAGACTCACATAAAATAACTTATGATCAACCTAAAAAACACCAAATACCACACAGATCCACAACATCCTCCACGCTCACAAACATCTAACTATAATATCAATACTCACCACAACTACTTAACAACATCAAATAACCAAGATCAACACCAAATACATAAACTACAAACCACCCACAACTCCCTAATGCTAGATTGACCCCAAAGCTCAACCAACATCTAAACCAGAGCACCACTGTACAATCACAATAATCAACATTTAAATGAACGTTTTGTAAACCTTCACTAGAACCCAACCCACTTAATCGGTTCACTCTTTAAAAGGATACCGATCTCGTAAGATCAGCTTACTTATTACCTACAATAACATCCCCGTATGATCCATCAACCACTAGAATTACATATCACAACTCACAGTGGAATACACAATGTATCACGCTATCAGCATTTGTAAATTTTGGAGTAACCAGTTCCACCAATATCGTTCTCTACACAACCTGCATCCATCTGTCCAAACACTGATCAAGGTGTGAAAGTTTGATTCTCTTAAATCACAGTAATGAACATCACTATGACATGTAACTCAAACACCATAATCAAACAATCCCCCAACTCACAAATGTACATCGGGACTGTAGAGCTACCACAGTTAAATCCATAGTTAAACGTCCAATGTTTCTTTTATGTAATTATCGCTACTCAGCCCTAACAGTAAATTACCATATCTGTAAAAACAAACTCCTCTACCAATACTGTACCCAAAGTACTACATATCACCTTAGTTATTGAAACACTCACTCATCAATACTATCACGAGTAAGTCATGGAATGACATCTTATCGAGTACCACAACCATACTGTTTGTTCCTGCCCTAATATTAATAGGTCCGTCAAACTACAGTTGTCAAATAACTCGGTGTATTTGAGCTATACATCATCTGACGCTCTATTACTGAAGATAATACCAATTTTTGTTCCATATAAACACTAGAATTGATTAAATGAACATGCTTAAGTAGCTTTAGATAACTAAGTTCCAATACATCACACTCAAACTAACACCACCTTGAGACCTTGATTTACTCCAAATTGAACAACTTGTGTAGTGTCTTGTTTTATATGTGATTTGAAATGTATAGCTAATCGATGGTCTTGATAAACAATCTCAAACTGTTACTTTTACCTATCGTTTGATCAATAACTAACTAACGTGTGAAGATGCTTGTGATCCCCCACCTAATGCATAAATCGTGAATCATTCTAACATCTGCTCAGTATACAGTACATACTCTATTACAACATACTATAACCGGCCTTATTAACGAACTTTCTCAACTATATTATGAGAATATTTTTGAAACTATTCACTCCCATTTATAAGTGGATTGGCTACAACAAGTAAACCGCATGAACAACAAGCCATCACGCTTGGTACTTTCACTGATGGTATTCGTGTTGGATGCGACACCAACAGTATCATAACTACCACTCATCATCTTGAATAACTACTATTCATCCTATGTATACTTAACCACAGTAGAATCCGGCTCTAAATATTCTACTATTCACTTTCAACTCATCAATCATCGCCAAGAATTGCCGTGTGACGACTCATCAGACTTTTGATTACAACTGTTTCAATGAAGCTATTTCGCCCATCAACAAACCTCCTTCCTCCTTTCATCCAGACAGCTTTCAAGCTTGAAACACTTACATCAAGTTTACTCCAATGTCAACCACCTATGCTCAGCAGCAGCGACATTCAGACTTCCACAACACATCTACATTTCTGATATCCTTCACAACTCTTTGCTGCTATCATCTCATCAAACGTTAGTGTTTGTCTGATCCAAATGATCATATAAATTCGCGTACATTCCGGTAGTAACAACGCAGTTCTCATTTGATTTGAAGCAACCAGCAACTAGCCAGTTACAAGTTCATTGTCTATCACACCATTTGTTTACTTGATTTCTCCAACTCGAGTACTAATAATTTGCACACACGACCTATTTGTTCACTTCATTTCCTATAGTTATCACTCTCTTCCAATCCATCTCTCTTCATTACTAACCTCCTTTTAAAGCATCGCCCACCCAAAGTTTTAAGTCATTACCTATTAAACCCTTTTTGAATTTCAATCATTCTCCACGGTTTGTCTGTAATTGCTAATGTATCAGACTTAGCACTAGTATCATCAACACCCTGTTGTCAAATGTTTCATCCATAGCTGGACATCTTTATCAATATTACAAATCACGTATGATCTTTGCCTATTCTCTTTACACAGTACAATTGCATTGTTGCTGCATCATCTGCCTTTATCTGGATTACCAACAGTGGTGACTTTTATTTTTATCCATGTTAAGATCACTTCTTAAACACATCTTTCCTAGATTGTGCTTTGTTAAGATAACTTAACCAACAATGTTTTTGTATTGCAACAACTCACGACAGCACAATACCACAAAATTTGTAATATTAACACCTAGCCAGTAGTAACTTCCTCACCAAGATCACTTTAAACACACGTAACATTATGTATAAAACTGACTCTAAGCATTATTAAATTACACCCGGTGAAATATCATTTGACCATACATCATCTAGGGCGATCCAAGATACCAGACAAGTCATACTGCTTGTCAGTTGCTCATCCTTTATACCTGATCTTTGCTGACCATCGTGTTCTCTAGAAAGCATGTCTATATCTTCATTTATACCTTGGAGTTGCAAAGAAGCTGTAATGAGAGCACAAGACTGTCTATAGGGTTATAGTAATCAAGACTTGAGTTAAATAAAACTTACACAACAATTCTCTATGCCTGCCTTGGATGAAATACAGACCCCAGTTGCGTTCAAGTACCCCCAAAACTGCATTCCGTTTGCGTTCACGTTTGCGTTCCCGTATGAGCTGCGTTTGCATTCCGTTTCATTTTTATGAATGCATTTATCAAAATGCAAATCATTTGCGTTTTTGAATGCATTCAGCGTTTATAAACGAAACCTATGCGTTCATTACAATGCACGGACACGAACGCAACCTAACTATGTGCGTTTAAATGCAATGCACAACGGAGACAAATGCATTTGCGTTCGTTACGTTCAGCGTTTACCCAATCGCAGCCATTTCTGACGATTAAACTACGCATGATATCCCAGTCATGCACATTCTTACCAACCGAGTCGGCGACTAATGTTTGTGATCAATGCAGAACTGTAGTCCTTTGGTGGACATTATATGGTGGTGCACATTGATGCATAATTCTGTTTTCCCTCCGTTTCTTTGTCATTTTCCATCAAAAATCTTAACATACATGACACTATATAAAATTATGCCCGTCTGATTTTACCAACATTACTTTCAGTTTTATTATGAAATAATATAAAGTTCTGTGCTACACCAATTAATTCATATCCTATTATAAATCAGTAAAATTGAACAGTGTGTAATCGTGCTTAAAAACACAACCATTTACAATGTGAATCTTCTTTATATCTAAAATACTGCCAAACCGCCACTTCGCTTAAATCGAGACTTCCACTTACTGTACTCAACAAGGATACATATTGACAAGGTATCCGAAATAGCGAAATGCATTAGCGTTCGTATCGTTCGTTCACGTTGCGTTCGTTTCGTTTGCCTCCGTTCGTCCTTCCAGCGTTTAGCGTTTTAAAACAATGCATTCACTCGTTCGTTTTCAGCGTTCCAGCATTTTTAAAACTATAGATCGTACACATCTGCGTACGTTCTGCGTTCACTTCTGCGTTCATCTCTTCCGTATTGTTAACTCTAACTTTGGGTACTTCACACGCACACTGGGTCATAGTAATTAATAAATCACTATTAGTATGCGATCACCAACAACTAATCATCACAAATAGCTCCTAATCTTTGCAGTATCAGACATCCCCCAACTCAACTTGATAACACTACTCAATCTAGTCTCGACCTGGACATCTTTAATCTTTGTTGCTATTTTTCCAGTCTTTTGAGATAAGACATGATACTTAGACTGCCTCCAAGTTTTCAGCAACAACAGTAAATCTTCGTCATAGTATACTAAAGGTATCAGCAACATGTGAACCTAATGTGTTCTGTCTTGCCAGAACCTGAATTACCGCATCATAAGCATCCCTGAACACAACAGTCCGGCATGAAGTTATATATCTGCTTCAAACTTACTGTTCGTCTGCTCTTCAATATCATAGTTTGGAATTTCCATATAAATACTTGGATAATAGTAATATTATCCTAAACTATTATCATACTGTCAAAAGTATCATTGCCGGACTAAAACAAATCACCTCGTGGTAAACGCCTTGACACAGAGACACAGACATGTTTTAAGGCTAATCCAAGTCTAGATAATACGGACATGCAAAAAGTAGTAGTGAAAACGTATTAAGACCTGAAAAGCACCTACAGTCCTAAACACAATCAGTAGAATCAGCAACAAACTCACAGTGAAGCCATCCACAACCAAACAGCCTGACAGCCTGCATCAACGACACAGCAGTTACAACCTGCCAGTTCAAACGAAAGCAGTTAAACCTGCCAGTCTAGGAAACGCAGTACTAAAACTACAGTTAGGACAAGCAGTTAAACCCTACAGTTAGGAAAGCAGTAAACCTACCACATTAGGAAAGCAGTAACCAACCTGCGGCTAAAACATAAACAATAAACATAACATCAATCACTTGATTTAAGTTATCATAAACCTTGGTTCTAACTCCATATCAACTTATCTTAACTCTATCTTACATTTACTCTATTTTAATCTCAATCCTTATAATATAACATGTCTTTGTTCAAATGGAACGAATTAGCAGAACAAACAGCCGACAACAGCGAGTGAGCTTGTTAAACGAATACGAGAATAAAGTTATCCGAAAAGACTCAGAAAAGGAGCTACGTCGTGATATATACACAGAAGTATTTCAAACCTGTAACCCTATCGAAATAACAGAGCAACACCAAACACGGCTAGCTCGAACATCTTGATTACCCTTCCGGCAAATACGTCACACAGTTGGCTCTTCTTCCCTGAGGCAATACGTCCCGCAACTTACCTTGCCCCGCCTGATCATGGAGCTATAGCACCACCCACCGCCGCCCGCCCATCGCCGCCCTCCGCCGCCCGCGCCCCGCACGACCACACCCAACGCTACCTACCAACTACCAATCACACGCTTTTAAACAAAAGCAACTGTCAAGCAAACCTGTAGATCCTAAAGACCCAAGCACCGGCGGTTGATTTCATGGAGAACTAACGGCCAGTCACAACTCATGGACCCAAAATTAACGAAACCACTCGGAACAGAGAGCCTACAGCCACAAACCTGCCAAATCCACGGAAGCAATAATTGAAGCAGTCCAACAAGAACACGAACATCACATTGATCCGAGGATGACAGAACATAGAAAAAGAAGAATGGGGAGAAGAACCTGCTGCGAGGCTTAAGGAACCCACAACCGGTGTATGATATTAACTTGGATGCTGGTATGGAAAAGGCGTACTTGATAAGTACTTAAATACCAGGTATTACTGATGGGAGTGCTGATTATGATGAACTATCATAAAAGGGCTGAACGAGAATATAAGGAAATGATTCCCAAGATAAGAGGTCTAAGGATACAGAATAAACAACCTTGATGAAGAAAAACCTCGAAGAGAGGCGGGAGAAGGCGACAACCAGTGCAACTAAACCTTTAAACTATCAAAACTTACCTCGGTAACCCCCGATCTCGTCAAACAAGATAGGGCTTTACTTTAAGAAGAACATAATAAACAAAGCAAATGAGGCAATTGCTCTGGATTTTTATAATAGAAAGGTTACCTGAGAGAATTCGAACAGCTAGTGAGACTATACACAAAGACTGGCAAAGGGATGCAACAAAATACAAAATTCCTACAAAGTTGACAAAGATGGCCCAGTATGGAATGTTACAAATTGATTTACCCTAAGCTTGTTGGTCACATCACCAAACTTACTTGCCCAAACAAGGAGAAGCAGTTGTGCTAGACCTAAAAGTAGATGATGATATTATAGACTTGATAACAAAACGTATTCAAAGCAGTCTCAGAATGCTTTTAAGGAACTAACTGAATTATCTGATTTACCCCAATTCACCAAAGGTTCTTCAAAGTTTAAACAGATTTTAGGAGGTTGTGCTGATGTTGAATATTACAATAGTCCTAATGATTTGGCTGATGATCTGGAGTTAGTATGCGGAAGTATCAAATCAGGAAATAATAGTCCACAGCTAATAAATAAAGATAAATATTAGCATAATCGATGAATTGTTAAAAATAGGCACAAATGTCACCCAAAGAACACGAGCAAATTATTTTCTAAATATTTTAATTACAATTATTGTCTAACTGTTATTATACATAAGAACCAAAGAAGAATTAATTGATAACTTGACGCGACTTGTAGCTGCATACCAAATGCCAGTTATCAATTGTGCGGTATTATAAAACACACCATTACAGATTGCCAGTGGGATAAATGGTTGTGGTGCCTGTCCTAGCAATTAGCTTACCAGCAATTTCTGTTTTCATAGCTGTAGTTGCGTGCAATTCCTCCAGTAGTTGCTGTTTTAGTAAGTAAAACAAGAATAGCAGAAAGAAAGACTTTGTTAAAAACACATCATAGAAGTTTCAAACAACTCCTATAATATGTCCAACAACACCACAGGACTAGAAAATGATGAGGAGATAATTAGGATTGTCTTTAATAAAATATTAGAAATTCAAAAGAATGATAATTTCACAGAACCCCTGGAAATGTATACGAAAACATTAAGTTAAATGGCCATGGAATTCAGTCGTTATTATTTTCTGACTTGCACTCCATATCCTATCGTACTTTTCTCTGGTTGATCTTAGTTTTAATCGGTTTTGTTTCTTTTTCTATTTTTAAATATTTTAATATATTCTGAAACAATGTATTCAAATTTGATTGATCTATTTCGGCCTTCTGACACATAGGGTACAGTGTGAGGTTTGGTGCACCCTAGAACCGATTAAAAACCCCCAGTGGCCTTTGTTGCCACTGACCGTTCCAAGGCGGTAGCCCTATTGTCAAACGTTTTGTGTTTGTGATGTCGTTTGCATTTTTTATTACTTTTGCCTTCTCGTTAGTCTGTTTGCGTGTTTGTTTTTGTGTTTTGTGGTTGACTGTCGTCCTGAATGCTGCTTTCCCTGTCCGATATTTATATCTTTCTTCTATCTGATCCAAAACCTTTACAATTTCGTAAAACAAATCTTCAAAATCTTTGTCTGTTTTAGGAAGACAAATCATATACTACCAAGTATTTATCTAAATGATACCTTTCTGTGGTAAATTTTCTTTCGGTTGTAATTGTAACCTGTAATGAGATTATAACCATTGTGAGTGCCACAATTAAGGCAAACACGCTCGTTATCGAAAATTTCACAAGTATTATTACAATTTACACAATCATGCGTAAGTACACTTGTAACACAGCTTGGCTAAGGTACAATATTTACAAAGCTTCTTTTATTAGTTGTGTAAAATAAGATGCCAATCTATGCACCACCCCCAGGAGGATCA
>JAWPHD010015368.1:0-55730 GCA_037043455.1 Cyrtodaria siliqua | reverse complement strand
TATTTTAACTAGTAATAACTGATGAATATGAATGAGTCACGTGTGAAGTAGTTTCAAATCGACGAACACCCCAAAAGTCGGTATATAAGGAGAAACCGATACGTAATTTTTCACATTTTTATTTAGCCTCCGTACAGGTAACATCGATAAATATACGGCTCCAGAATATATGTGATAAAAAAATAGTTGCCCGGAACGGGATTTGAACCACAGCCTTGCACTTGTAAGATTTGAAAGATGTACGCTGAACCTCTAGACCACTGCTACCTATTGGTATTTTGTAGCATTTTTAACACTAAATAGGCATTACGTAATAACAAGAGCGCGCACACAAACTCATCAAGCGCTAAATAACAAGTCGTGATATGGTTGATTTGAGGCGAAGTATTAGTTTCATATTGATACGATACAGTATTACACCAGGCAATGTTAATTTACACGTGCGACAATATGGACTGCATATTTATTGATCCAACATTAGTTTCAAATATGTTAAGTTATTTTGTCTCATAATATATGGTAGTTAGTATACTATTTTCTCAAGTAGCGTTGTAGTTCATTGGATACAGCACCGGACTTGAAATCAGAAGGTCGTGTGTTCGGGCCCCGAAAGAAGCTAATTTTTTTTTTCTGTAAAAATTACTGTTAACTGTGTATAGGTACGATGTGCACTGGTCGATGTATATACAGCAAATGATTTCTTGCGCTATATTTGCTCGCTTAAATACCCGATTTCGACATGAGCTGGTGAACATGAAGTTACAAATAAAGACACGCCTACAAAGAAGAAATCGATTGATATAGGGACTCATTAGCTTTAAGGTTAAATTTCTCGTGGTCAAATCGTTTGTTCAAATTCTTTACGTATCCCTGTATGGCTAATTTTGGAAAGGTTCGGACGAAGTGTCGTAGATATCGAGTAAACTCCATACCAATGGGGATGCCACTGTCGCCTAATCTGTAGAAAATCCACGCACCAGTACGCGTAGAAAGATACACCTGGCAAATACAATACAGTTTTTAAATAAGGACATATCGATGGTGCATATCGTCTTATAAGAATGTAAAAATTGCTATTATTATTATAATCTTTCTTAATTGGGATGTAAAATGATCAACATTTGCATATATTTGCGTAATACCCATGTACTGCTTTCCGAAATGTGTACTTGTTTACAATGCATGTTTTTTTTCTCAAATTATTGAATTAATTCTTTCGACCTTGCTAGATGATTGTTTTATATCGTTGCGGTTGGTAGAAGTCGTGAATAGTTTAACAAAATGGTGTTCTCCTACCTGTGATGCTATCTTACTAAGCTCTACAGCGATGTCCCCTCCTGAGTTGCCAATACCAACCACCAGCCCGCGCTTGTCTTCAAACCCCGCGCCATGTTTGTAATCGTGTGAATGCATGACTTTGCCCTTGAACTCGCTCATCCCCGGAAAGGACGGCATATTCGGTTCAGCATGGTGACCCGTGCACACGAGGACCGCATCAAACACGTGTCGAATCGTACGGCCACCGGATGCCTCTCTAGTTACTACAACCCATTGACCACTGTCTAAGAAGTCGTCCGCTGGACTCACTGAAACTACCTAAACATCAAAAGCTTAATTGTTAGGTGCTATTGTTACTACGCGTACCTAAAATACATAGTTGTAATTTGTACTAACAAGTTGTACGTGTAGCTTCCATCTAAGTAAAGAAGTACTTTTATCTTAAGATAAAAACAGTAAAATGCATCTTATGTCTGTTACACATGTTTAAATAACGATGTAGAAAGTATTAAATTAACAGCTGATTTCACTTGTTTTTATTGAAATTTATTCTAATTTACGTTAGTAATAAACTATAGTAAACAAATATTTTTACATACTTCCGTATTGAACTGTATCTTTTTCTTCAAGCCAAACGTGTCCGCATACAGATGGAAATACTTGTCCACTGCTATATTGTGCATAAATAGCGCCTCCTCTTTCGGTATGGGTAAGTCACTGTAGCACATAGTTTCTTTCGTCGCATTTATGACTGTGGACTTCATCACGCATGCCTGACCATTAACTACTTCTTCCGTAAAGTGCCAGAGACCACTGATATGGTCTGTTCTTTCGAAGCAGACGACATCCAGTCCTTCGTCAAGACATGTTTTAATGGCGGGTAGACCACTCCCTCCAGCTCCAATCACGACTACCTTCATTGTATGCTATATATTATATGATGATGGTTCGACAAGCTCTTTATAAATGTTATGAACTATTTCATGCGTACTCGATATCACGGACGATCAAACCACGTGTTATGGTTACATATATGCCGTCGAATTTTAAAAAAATCTGATAATATGCAATTTTTCTGTCAACGTCACCGCACTGTCATTTTAAGGTTAAATGAATCCTCACTGAAAATATATACGTTCTGTGCATTAGAAACATGTACAGATACAGATGCGTTTGTACATATTAAATTACGTATATTACATATAAAAGAACGACCCCGTTTGCGTCATACACCTTCACAAACTTATTATATACAGATAACAGATAGTATATGCCCCTGTTTGTACGGAGTTAGTTTTGACCTGTTATCTTGTTCTTGTCCGCATGCATGCTAACCTTATTTATGTAGAAAGATAACCAGTATTTACCCATAAAGCAATAACCCCGATTTTGATTTTATGAGGACCATGACTGATGTATTCTTTAGTCGGATATTAAAAAAACGTTCTGTCCTTAAAAGTAACTCGCTGCAATCTTCAAGGTTGTATCATACATTTAAATTAGCACCTCAATTTATTAAAGTCAGAATCGATTTAACTTTAAACCTGCTTGCATATAATTAAATAAAAAAATTAGTTTTTAATTTTCCTTCGTTATTCTACTAAGTGTTTAACTATAGTATTGGTGTATGGACAGTTAGTCATATATATAGGGAGACAATATTTGCGAACTATCAAGAACAGACAATCTTCGGACGAACTACGGCAGGGTTCCTAGCTATGGTGAGAGACACAGAAATCAAACGTATGCATTCACTTCCTAAAACGGATAGCTGCAACACACGCTGATATACTGTATATCTACATCCTATCACATTCGCCTGGAGGCACAATTAATATATAAACGCATACATACATACAATTATAGCTCATATATATATATATAAGGGTGAGCAAATACATACATCTACAAAATACCTTTCAAAAAGCACTGGATCGCCGAGGGGATACGAAAATGTTGGAACAAATTTATAGATGGGGACAAAAACATTTATACAGTGCTACAGTTTATAAAAACCCAAGCGCTTTCGGCTTTACGCCTTCATCAGGGGTACACAAACAAATACGAAACAAAAAAACACTAAAATACACGGCAGTTTAAATAAAAATCTTTAAAAAACAACGTATCGTTTGGCAGTGTTGTAGAAACTGGTTACTTTGAATAGACACTCTGGAGCCAAATGTGATACTAATAAAAGAACATATCTGGTTGGATGAGGGTGAAACTGTACCCTGACATTTAGTTATGAAGAGAGAGTAACATTTTGAAAAAGATAACACAAACCCTACCTCAAAACCTAAAATCTAAAATCGATACTGCAGGATAAAGTATAAAGCAACTCCAAAGCTAATAAAAACAATGAATAAGGCTAAACAAATTAAATTAAATAAATGGAGATATTTTGATCAAGGGAAGTAAAAAAGTACTAATAATAGAACATCGCTGGTTGGATGAAAGTAAAATTGTACGCTGATATTATATATATATATTTATTATATACTTCCCAGTGAACATGGTGAAATAGTGGATTGTATGGTTAGAATAAACCTTATATTCTCTTTGTTTATATAATATAAGAACTCATATTATCACTGCCGGAAAAAATGGAACTACTTTTTTCTACATTTAGTTTAAACTTATTTATTTTACATCGATTGTAACGAAAGCTCTATGAACTTATTTGAATCACTCTCGATGTCTTCCTGGGTAGAACCAGTACTAAGCAATGCAGATAAAGTGTCTTGCTCAGGGACACAACGCATATGGCAATGACGGGAATCGAACCCACGACTTTTGGATCATGGGTCCAACGCTCTACCACTAGACCACAGCGCTCCACGTGATGAACTATTGAACGGTTGGGATACTTCCATTGAGAATGGTCAAAACTATTTAATCACACGTGACTGCTTCTAGACCAATGAAAAACGCTTATATTTCATGATATATAATAATATTTACAATTCTTCTTCGTTATTCTACCATAGAAGTCATGGTATTGGAGCAATCTAATCAAACAGAATTACTATTGATCGAAATTCTTCTTAATTTGCAAATATGCAAATAATCAAGTTATGTATGAAAACTGAACGTCGTGAGTTTTATAAAAATTCAAATTAAATCAAATTTAAAAAACAACAAAAAAATATTCCCTGTAATAGTTTGACACTGATTATTTACAAGAGTAAGAGAGTGGACCTTAGGAAACGGCCGAACACAAAGCTTGTGTTTTTACGGATTATATCCTTTCTGATTTGCGACCAAACTTCTTCAATGAAATCCTATTTGTCACGGTTCCATTCACCCATTCACTTGGTTGCCTACATCTACTGATAATAATGAAAATCAATGCAAACTACCCGCCAACAAATTCAATATTCTATGTAATATCCGTTAAAACAGGAAGGAATTAATCACATTATCCCATAATAAAGATGGAATTATGTTAAATGAAATATTCGCGAGTGCAATGCAGCATTGTCGTTACTACATTGAGGATCTTACATAATTGACTGTGTATTATTGATTTTAATAAACGAGTTGGATAAAATGATAGGATACGAGCGAGGCTCTGCCGAGTATCCTATCTTTTTATCCAACGAGTGTATTAAAAAAGAGTATGATAATGGACCTTTGGAAACGGCCGAACAGGAAACATACGAAATATTGCAGTCTCGGGAGCAGAACTTAATATTTATAAAATTCTTTAACCATCCCGAAGATGGCAAGCATATGGCGGTTGATATAGCGATATTTGTATTTTTATTTCATCCCCTATATCCAGCGGCGTATGGTCCCAGGATCTTATAAAATTGTATGCCCCGAAGAGCAAAATAAACAAAAAGGAATTTAGTTGGGAGCAGGGGTTATGAAGCATGCGTATCACAAGTAACAGCCAAAAGACTAAATTAACAAGAAGCAGTCCGAGGGACGGCCATAGTCCCCTACCGGGTCTTGTGCAAAATTAACAATTCAGAAGCTGCACAGTTGTCGAAGGTTACTGTTTTGTCAACACAATAATTGCACAAATGTCAAACTGCTGTTAAAGGTTACTGTGTTGCGTCAACGCAATAATTGCAAAAGTTTCAAAGAAAAGCCAGTTTGTTAATTCTGAAATTATTGAAGAAAGAGTTATCTTTGAATGTACCCATATGAAAGGTTGAATGTAGCCATGTGAATGATCATGCAAGGAATGTTGTATACCTTACCATGTTTAGCTGCAAAATATGTGTTCCTGCGTTCTGAAGGTATCGTGACCTTGACCTTTGAGCTACGAACCTGGGTCTTGCGCGCGACACGCCGTCTCATTATGGTGAACATTTGTCCCAAGTAATTTCAAAATCCCACAATGCCTGACAAAGTTACAGCCCGGACAAGCCTATTTCTGACCTTTTACTTCCAAGTGTGACCTTGATCTTAGAGCTACGGACCTGGGTCCTGACCGATAGGGGACTAAAATGCAGACAACATATCCTATGAGTGGTTAAACAATACCCAGAGCCTTTTATCGGCCGGAGTAGTGAAACCACCGAATTGAAAATTAATTAAGAAAACAAAAGAAAACAAAAGAAATTGAAAAAGTATCACCGATCACTAAATATAAGTATCGGGCTCAGCGATCTCCAAAGATCGAATGAATAACAGTACTGATTGCAAACGCGGGGAGACGTTTTACTGCCGCCACACTGCATAAGCGACGCCACTGTGCTATAAAAAAGAGTATGCTAATGGACCTTTTGAAACGGTCAATAATACACAGTCACGAATGTAAGATATCACATAACAAACCTACGACTTGATAGTTTCACTTTAATGTTGTCAATTTACCTTATATACCGCAGCAATTTGAAAGAGAAATCATGTGTCTTTTTGTTGTTTACATGACGTCTCTAAGTTACGCGGCTGTAAATCCATTCGCCATACACATAATGCGAAACCTTAAACCAAATTTAACCTTACTAAAATGCAATTTATGAAGAAAGATTTCAAATAATGATAAATAGTTAAGGTGTCTGAATGTGTCGTATAATGTACCATTCAAACAATTGGGATTTAATGTTTTACCGAGTCTGCTGCTTTATTCTCTTAATTGTGTGTGTTGCTCCCAACGAATCATCTTTATCAGTATGTATTACTAATAACAAAACAGTCATTCTGTCCTCATTTGCATCTGTAATACACCTGTGTATTACCAGAAATAAGTCATGGCTGTATTGCACTATCAGAAGCCATGATATGTGATAAATACAAATAATTCTTTTTTGGAGAGAATCTCTATAAGCATTTTGCTTTCGTTCCAATCCATTTACCTATTGTATGTAACAATTGTATAATGCGTTATCTTTGAAATAAAATATGTTTAAACCAAATACAAATAAGATGAAGAAGATAATTCAACAGTTAATGAGTTTGTGTGTGCCCTAGTTATTACGAAATGCCTATTTAGTGTTAATAAATAGCCGTGGTCTAGTAGTTAAACGTACGGCCATCAAAATTTAAAAGCACAATGGCTGTGGATCAAATCCCGTTCCGGGCAAGTACTTTTTTATCACATGTATTCTGAAGCCGTATATTTATCGCTGTTACTTGTACGAAGGCTAAATAAAAATGTGATATTTTACGCCTCGATTTTTGCCTCCTATACCGACTATTGGGGTGTTCGTCAATTTGATTCTACTTCACACGTGACTCATTCATATTCATGAGTTATTACCAGTTAAAATAGAGACTCTGTAGCTTTAAGGACATATTTAGAGCCTATTGTATTGGTGTGCGAGGGGTATGGAGAAGTCAATTTATATAGTTAACTGTAAATCACTGTTAGCCATGCAATTTTATTAGAACGTTGTGATATTCAATTTTGATTCAGATTATGAGGCCCACCCAATAAAGCCTTTTTGTGTGCAGTAAAATATATACACAACAGAAAGTTGTTCATTTAATGCTTTGCTGTCATTCTTGTTCTAGAAACAATAAAGAAATATCAGTTTTGTATTTAAACTAGCGAAATTATGAATATGCTTTTTCAAATTACAAAGTTGTGTTTAGCTTTTCTTACCCAAGACAATATCTAACATAGCAATGTAACCCAAAGAAAACCTACAAGTGAGCCTCAATTGATATACCTGAGTTGATCAGTCATGGAGCATGCAGTCAGTAAATAAACAAGAAAGAGTCTCTATATCAATCTACATAGTTAGATATAGGATAAGATAATGCGATATAGGCTCCTATAGAAACCACAGCGTCCGAACGCAATGGCATCGTAGGTCCGCACTGTACTGCAAATAAGGACTTGATAATACAATGAAAGAGACAAAAAACAACAGAAAGAGTGGTGAAGACAGGGTTTCCGACTTGGTTATTCTTGGAACGGTCAGTAGGCAATAAGGCCTACTGGTTAGCTTGAATCGATTTTATATGCGCACAACCCTCGCTATTATCCTGTCTTCAGTGCCCATATAGACAAAACAGTGTAAACAAAACTACATTCCATCAAAACAAATTCTCTCACATCCAGAGAAACTAACTAAAGAAACACATACAAAATAATAAACATCTACATGTATACAGAATCGTACTGAACAACCATAGTAGTTGCAGCTAAAGAGAAAACCAATCTAGGGTACGACCAGAAAACCCGAGGGACGAAAGCTCATGCACCCACCTCCCTTAGTTGGGGTTTCAGTAGATACAATCGCAGAGTCCCAAGAGGTAGTCCAGTCATCGCACAAGTGGAAAGTGAAGCGTAATGACTGACTGTAAATGGGGTCAATCAAAATATGCAGTGCGCTGTAAAAGCAAAGGGTTATATTCTTTTTTCTGACGAACTTCCTGATTAAATTTGTAAAGCGGTCAGGAAACCCGTCAGACCCCTTTAACTTTCGAAGTGTATATACCACATCTCCATAAAATGAGGGATGTGTAATGCCTAGTCGCAGAAGTGTTTTAAGGTTGGTGTTGTATTTTTTCAGCAGGCCCTCGTTGCGGCGGTAGAATTTAGAGAAAGATATACGTAGTCTGTGATAACGAAAACCCTGCTGAAGAAGTTTACTTGTAATAACTTGATTTCGAACATTGAAGTCTATAACATAATTACACGCTCTATCAAATCGAATGAGCTGGGAGATACACACCCCGTATGAGGTAGTACGAGGTACATCTCCATCCAGGTGTGGATAGTTAACGATGTTAACATTGAAATCATCTCTCTTATCGTAGATTTTAGTATGAATACAATTATTTAAAATCGAGAGATGAAGATCGAGAAATGCTGCTACTGTATCCGAACTGATGGCTTTATTCAACGTGAGCTCTGCTGTATAAATGTTATTAATCATATGAGCAAAGAACGGATTATCAATATTGAGTATGTCATCAAGATACCGAGAAATATTATTAAAGGCATCAATAATTTCACCCTGGCTAGCAGGTGACAAACTCAACATAAAATCTCTTTCATAGCAGTACAAAAAAACAAATCTGCAACAAGTGGCGAACAGTTAGTACCCATATGAATACCAACAACCTGGCGGTAAATAGTTTTACCGTATCTTATAAAGATGTTATCCAGAAGAAAAGATAAGGCTCCACAAACATCAGCACAAGTCCACAAATTATACTTATCAATGGGGGCGTTAGTAAAGAAAGCCCTGACATTATTACAAGCAAGAAACATTGTACCTTCTCTAGCAAATGTCTTCTGAATAAGCTGAAGCTATTTTTCTATTATAAGGTTATGTGGTAGTGTAGTATACAGTGTAGAAAAGTCTTAAGTGCTTAGCGAAGAGACATGAAAATGCTTACACCGTAGTTTGTCAAGAACTTCTCCAGAGTTTTTGATAGACCAAAACAGATTGATTCCTGAGTTTTCGAAGGCCTTTCCGCAACATTTTACAATATGTTCTTTAATCGCAGAAAGTCAGGAAGTCAATAGTTTTTATATATTGGTCGTGGAACATGAACTAGAATTAGCAATAAAACGTGCTTTGTAAGGAATTTTGTGTAAGAACTACCATTTATTATGAGGAAAAATAACTTAACATATGTGAACGCAACTCAAGATGAATCCATAAATATATAGTCCATCTTGTCGGATGTGTAAATTAACATTGCCTGGTGTAATAAGATATGTTATCAATATGAAACTAATATTCCGCCTCAAAACAAACATATCTCGACTTGTTATTTTGCGCTTGATGAGTTTGTGTGTGCGCTAGTTATTACGTATTTAGTGTTAAAAATGTTACAACATACCAATAGGTAGCCTTGGTTAAATGTACATTCATCAAAACGTAAAAGCGCAACGTCTGTGGTTCAAATCCCGTTCCGGGCAAGTTCTTTTTTATCACATATATTCCGAAGCCGGATATTTACCTAAGTTACATGTACGAAGGCTAAATAAAAATATGATATTCTATGCATCGATTTCATCCTTACCGACTATTGGGGTGTTCATCGATTTGAATCTACTTCACAAGTCATTCATATTTATGGACATATTAATTAACAAACTAAATTTATGCACAAAGTGGTTAGGTATGTTGATAAAAAAAATAACGAATTTATAAAGTGTGACATTAAACTCAGGTTAATAAACAAAAGAAATGTACAAACATATTTGTAAGTCACACTGATTAACAAAAAGAGTATGAAAGGAGAAATTTGGAAATCGACGAACACGATAAATACAAAACAAACAGTGCAGTCTCGATTTGACTGAGACTTTTAATGAACGGTATTGAGAAATGCTAACTACCGTTCAAGCCCTCTAGCCCCCGGTTGAGCAGAACTAGGCATATTGCTGAGACGGGTAGATAAACGAGAAACATTTATGAAAAAGGTAATTTAAAATAAAATCAATGAAATAGTTGTTTCTTACCGTATATTTTGTTTAGAAATCGGCGTTGCTGTTATGTTACTTGCGAGAAAAGGTTCGATTGACATCTGAAAAATGAACAAACACTGACATTTACATAATTATTCAAAGCATTATCTGTTTTTATAATTGTGCGCAGCCTAGAACCAGGTTCAAACTCCAGCAGCCTTTTTTGACTGGAACTGATCGTTCCAAGGCGGTAGCCTATTGTCAGCCATTGTATGTTTGTGATGGCATATATCTTGCCCTAATGATTTATCTCAAGATCCATGCTGTATTTTCATTTTTTACAATACCTGTTTACATTTGTCATTTATTTAAGCCACCAATCACATTGTCAATATGTTTGAAACACCTTTTCTTTATTGATAGGAGCGTCCGTGGCCGAGTGGTAAGAGTCTCTGACTTGCAATCACGTGCCCCTCACCGCTATAGGTTCGATCCCTCAGGGGCCTAGGAATCTTTATGTGAGGAAGCTATCCAGCTGGCTTGCGGAACGTCGGTGGTTCTACCCAGGTGCCCGCCCGTGCACGAAAATTGCCCGCAGGGGCACCTGGCGTCTTCCTCCACCAGTAGAAGCTGGAAAGTCGCCATATGACCTTAGCTGTTGGTGCGACTATAAAATCCAATTCAATTCAATTCTTTATTGATATTTTATGTAACTGTGTTTTGAAATCAGTCACAGAGAAATTGAATTCTGGTATAAAAGCAGTTTGAAAAACACTTGTCATCGCATTGTGTTAAATTGGGTTATTTTAGCATTACTTTTAATTTCAAGATATTGCGATTCTCATACACACCATCCTCAAAGCACAAAGTTAAAGATAGCTCATAGAGGATCACAGAAGATGAACCCTATCATTACAAATAAGGCATCCGCCCATACTCGACATCTTTTTTAGGTTTATGCCGTCTATTATACAATTATAAAATGTAACATAATGCTCATGTCACTGAGAAATCACGAGAAATCACACGAAAGATGATTATAATCATATGGAAGACGACTCGACGACAGCCGCCTGATGATTCCATATGATCAACCAGTATGTGCAATCAATTGAATTGAATTTAATTGAATTTTATAGTCGCACCAACAGCTAAGGTCATAGGGCAACTTTCCAGCTTCCACTGGTAGAGGAAGACCCCCAGGTGCCCCTCCGGGCAATTTTCGTGCACGGGCGGGCACCTGGGTAGAACCACCGACGTTCCCCAAGCCAGCTGGTGAGCTTCCTCACATAGAGAATCCTAGGCCCCTAAGGAATAGAACCTACATGTCAAATCAAAGACGGTGGTGGCATCTGTCGGAATATATGGTTACGAACAAATATACGGTCTTGGTAATTTAAGATGAACGAGTTTGAACACACTTGAGCAAGATTATTTCAAAAAGAATTCCAAAAGGCTCAGTGAGACATATATATATATACAAGCACATTGTACATGTTATTATTATTATAGGACAAGAAAAAGAAGTATCAGTCTGTATCTACTGATTGTAGTCCTGCAACTGTTTTATCGCATTTTTTGCGTTCGTCTTTCTCCTTGTTCATAATGAATATTACCATTCAGAACCCTTGTCACCAAATGGTCATGTAATTTAAAGGAAATTATATTAAAAAGTGCGCATGCGTTAAGAAGTGCGATTACAAAGGAACATTTAGAGAACGGCATTCTTGAAAGACAAATGCTGAACAAATGTATGTATTTTGATTTCAGGGTAATTCTGCCATACCTCAAATCGTCATGGTGTATTGTATATTACACAGTACATAAGTGTATGCATATATACATTATATGTCACATTCACATAACGCAGTATGACCTTCGTTAATGTTGGAAGGGGTAATGTCTCCTCGTGCGTTATCCCATTATCAGCGATACAAATTAGAACATAAATAATCTGTGATATCTTCAGTATGGCCTTAGTTGATAGCATGTAGGAAGGGGTTATGTCTCCTCGTGCGTTATCCGATTATAAGCGATACAAATTAGAACATATATACTGACGAGATAAAGAAACGCCTCATCGGGAATTTCCGCTATATATTGTATAAACCGCACACTAATATTCCAAAGAAATCCCAAGATGTTTTGTAAAACAAAGGTGCAGTTGGTTAGAGACAGGACACAACTGTGATGTTGTAGACGTTTTAATCACAGTACACTTTATAACAAGAAATTCATAAATATTGAAGTTCCTCTTTGAAAAATTGACTATTTTATTACTGTATTTAACGTAAAGAGTTTGCAGAAATTTGCATCCGAAGTTTGTTCACATGCTTGAGCCAAACAGATACTCTGCCAATAATCAAACTGTGAAGAAATACTATTTGCTGTGTTTTGTGTTGTTTTAGTATTTTTTCCGAAAAGAAAGGTCTTACGTAGCCATGTACCATTCGATTAACAGCAGCATAGTGTATATACAATATATAGCGGAAATTCCCGATGAGGCGTTTCTTTATCTCGTCATATATAATCCGTGATATCTTTACATTCAACTGTACACGTTTACCTTGACAGTATATAAATATTGCATCCCTGTGAGGGTGACAGTGGATATTGTTAACCTGAGGAAAACCGAAGGTTGACAATATCCATTTTCATCCTCACTGGGATGCAATATTTATTTTTTTATACCGAACAAATGTTTTGATTAAAATGTAAATATATGAGGGGAAAAAATCACAAAATAAAAATATATATATTTTTTTTAAATTTATATTTTTATTCCAGTTTTGATTTAAAATAACAAATCAGCTCGCCACATTTGTTTATTGACGTTTGGTAAACCAAGCGTCTTAGGATTGACATAACTTTAAATTAATTTTGATAAGCGTCCACCGATTTCCAATTGCCAAAGCGTGTCGTTATTGTGAAAACCCAAAACCTATTTGTATACTTCCCGTGACGTCACAATCGTGTGATAGTAAAAATTGTTTACCGGTGAACCGTTAAAATTGCTTCACGCTAAGGGTATGGGCCATTTATACAGGAGTGTAAACGTGAGGTATAATAATAACAAATGCAAACGTGATAACTACGTGTAATGATAAATACTCAGCTTGTGTCAAAGTCAAGGCCATGTGGGTATTGATTATTTTATATATACAGGATTATTTCAGTCTTATCTGTTTAGTATTTAAATGCAAGTTCGGTGAGATTACATATAAGGGGACTAAATTCTAAATGGACTTGATAACTTAAGTCTGATTGTTGTTGTGCATTTCAGGTTGCCAAGACGCCGAATATGAACCGAGATTTTTGTTATTACTTTCTACATAATTTGATATAAAAGAATGAAAACGGACGCTCCTGAATCTGTTTGCAATCTTCGTGTAGCCATCGTCTGAGCTTCGTAAAGCCAACAATTCATTTTGATCCCCACTGTTTACATGTAATTTTATTGACAGCCGAAAACCAAACTGGCGACGGCGAAACATTCCAGTTTTCTAGGGTAGGGTGACGTAAAAAATTAGTAGACCAATAGTGGTGTAAATAATAAAATATAAACGCAGTATACTAATTGTCTACCTTTTATTTGATAAATATAATGTTTTTTCATTCCAAAATAAATGGTAAGTACGATCGATTGCTGGAAATGCTGAACATTGAACTAAAACAACGCCCTGCATAATCTACGTTTTACTTCGTACATCCGAATGCTTACCGCCATGTTGATGCATTTTCTTACAATGTAAACAAGAGGTGTCAAAATGAATTTTAGGCTTTGTGAATCATAACGGATGTATATGGCAAGGTTGTAAACAGATCCAGGGGCGTCTATTTTCATTCTATCTAACCATATCAGATATGAAAACTAATAGCAAGTAATTAAAATATCTCGATTCATATTTGACGTCCAGGCGCCCTGAAATGCACAGTAGGTTGCAGCGTCTAGTCTGCTAAATTAGCAGTAGTGTGCTAAATTCAGTCTCGAGTTGCTATTTTCATTGGTTTGAACATATTTTATTTCCATATTATACAACATGCATATAAAATAGTACAAAGTTATTAGGATTGGAACGACAGATAAAATTCCCCTCCTTGGTATTTAACAAATGCAATTGATGTTGCCAGTTAATACAGTTTAACATCGATATGGCTACGTTTTTTATACAGATCTTATCTCGCGTAAAAAGGAATAAAACAATAATTTTAGAGAAAAGAAGGGGAAAAAACAACAACATGGAACTCTTGAGTGTCGAAGTGGAGTAGGGTAGAGATTGTATTATATACTGAGGGGGAAAAAGTTTAGCAAGTTTTTAAGATGAAATAATAATGTATACAAGATATACTGACATTTTGGGACTTTACGGGCTCGACCCCTACGTTCATTTATTCGTTACGTTATTAAGATGTTCAACTGTTATTGATATGTGTTTAATAAAATGTTGTGTCTATGGCAATAGTTTCTTGAATTTACAACCAAAAATGTATTATTTCCAGGGTGCTTTAAAAACTTGCTAAACTATTTTCCCTCAGTATATAGTTGACAACAAGCTGGCACTAAGCTAAAATTTGAGCTCCTCAATAAGGGAAGAAGTATACTAAAAATAGATAATAAAATTAAAAGCGTTTACTTGCTAATAAAAACATATGCGCAGCTTCAAATATAGCCACATTTGTTTGGATCGGAAAAAATAATTGTTGACAGTGAAACTTATTTTTATTACATTGCATAGTTACTTCCAATGCATCCTTAAAAGTGATGGGAAGAACGTTAAAGAAAAACAGGATCCCTGTAAATCAATGTAATATACTAAAGTGAGCAATCAATGTAAACCTGTTTTACTTGTAAAATTATTTTTTAATGCAATGATGATTTTACTTACTTTAAACGACATTTATTTGTTAAGTGTTTTGATTATACTTTCTGTTTTTTTTTCACGATTATAGAGACCTTTTAAATGAATGACACCCCAGAGGGCTTGTGGACGCTCTACTGGCTAAAATGGCTCTCCTGTCAAGGGTTGTTGTCATAAAATTCCCATCAGGACTTCTTTTAAATAATGCTGTACCTTACTCATAAGAAAAAATGTTTTTGAGGGAAAACGTTTTTTTTATGTTGAAAAAACACATCGATATTGACCCCAGCGACCCCAAATGCAATCCTGACCTTCCTTTCTATATAAGCTAGCTACCCAGCAAGTTGTGTTGCTATACTTCACTCCTAACAAAAGCTATGGTGCGGAAACCATTTTTTATTTTTAGTAACAACGACATTGACCAACCCTCCAGTGACCCCAAATGCAATCCCAACATTTCTTTCAATATAAGCTACCTACCCTGCATGTTTCATCGCATTATATCATTCCGAACAAAAGTTATTGAGCGGAAACCATGCGTTTGACGCCATTCATCCGCCGTCCCGACCGCCAAACGACATACGCCAGACTACGAAACAGGCTTTCCCAATGGAAAACCTGGTCAGAAAAAAAAAAAAAAAAAAAAAAAAAAAAAAAAAAAAATGAATAATAAATCAAATTTGTAACTGAAACATTGAAACAAGTTTAAAAAAATAATTTAAAAAGTAATAAAAAAAATTCTGTAACAAAATCAAGGGCCATAACACTGGTATTAGTTGTCCGATCTGGCTGGTTTTCGAACTTATCAAAGCTTCAATTGAACGCCCTTACGTTTTAACGAGGCAAAATATATAGCATATTTAACTATATTAAGGTCCAAACTCCGGTGTTATAGGTCCGATCTGGCTAGCTTTCGACTTGTCTGAGCTTACATTAATTCAACAATCTGGCAAAGTTTAGTAAAGATCAAATAAAAAATGAAGGCCCTATCGTCTTAACAAGGCTGGTTTTCAAACTAAGTTGAGCTTTCATTGATATTAACTATCTGTGCAAGTTTAGTAAAGATCAAATAATAAATGAAGGTGCTAGAGTGTAAACAAGCATTTTTTAGTAAAGCAATGGCCATAACTATGGTGTTACTAATCCGATCTGACTGGTTTTCGAACTCGTCCGGGCTTTCATTGATATAAAGACAATAACAAAGTTTGGTAAAGATCAAAATAAACATGAAAATCATATCGCGTAAACAAGCCAAAACAAACGGACGAGGGCGACGGACGACGGACGGAGGAACGACGTACAACTCGCAATCCAATAAGCCCTACTGGTAGTTTTGGGAAAATAATGCAAAATATGACCTTGACCTTGGTATTTTTTGTCGTTCAGCGAAGTCCACCAATGCCAATAAATACATATGAGCAAATATCAAAGACATAAAGTCCGGCAGAAAGTTAACTGTCATAAAGTTAACTGAGGTTCAATAACCTAACGAAGGTTGTTACCTAAATAAGGTTAACTCTGGAGGGAAATAACGCAAAATGTGACCTTGACCTTTTTAAGGGCGACAAATATACCCCCACTACCAGTCCGCTCACCAGTTCCCCACTCTACTGTTTGAGTAAAGATTGAGTGGAATGGGGTTTTCATGATCAGATAATGGTGGCCTTGACCTTTGACATACTTACCTCAAAACCAATAGAGGCTATCGTTTCCTCACATGCAGTCCACCTATTAAGTTTCATGAGATTTGCTTCAGGGGGAGATGAGTTATGAAGCGGACAAGAGTCTTCATTATGTGGTCCCGTCAATCTTGACCTTTGATCTACTGAATTCAAAATTAGCAGGGGTTATCCTCTTACCACAGGCAGTGATAAGTTTCAAGTTTGCTTCAGGTAGAGAGGAGTTATGGAGCGGACAAGGCTTGTCATTATCGGGTGCCGGTGACCTTGGCCTTTAATCTACTGAATCAATAGGGTTCATCCGCTTACCACAGGCAGTTGCCTATGAAGTTGCATGAGCTTTGCTTCAGGAGAAGAGGAGTTATGGAGCGCACAATTGTTTCATTATCGGATGCCGGTGACCTGGACGTTTGACCTACTGAATCAAAATCAGAACTGGTCGTCTTCGCAGCGCAAGCAGTTCGCCTATGATGTTGCATGGGATTTGCGTTAGTGGGAGAGGAGTTATGGAATGGACAAGGTATTTCATTATCTGGTCCCTGTGACATTGACCTTTAATCTACTGACCTCAAAATATACAGGGCTCGTAATCTCACCACAGGCAGTTCACCTATAAGGTTTCATGATTTTTGCTTCAGGGAGACAGGAGTTATGGAACGAACAAGGCTTTTCATTATCGGGTCCGGTTGACCTTGAAATTTGACCTACTGACCTCACCAAAAACTATAAGTATCGTTCTCTTACCACATGCTGTTCACCTATGAAGTTTCATGAGATATGTCTCAGTGGGAAAGGAGTTATGGAGCGGACAAAGTTTTTCATTATCGGGTGACCTTGACCTTTAAAATACTGACTTTAAAATCAATAGGGGCCATCCTCTCACCATAATCAGTTCCCCTATGAAGTTTCATGAGATTTGCCTCGTGGGGAGAGGAGTTATGGTGCGGACAATGTGTTCCATTATCGGGAATCAGTGACCTTTGACCAACTAACCTCAAAATCAATAGAGTCCTCCTCTCACCACTGGCAGTTCACCTATGAAGCTTCGTGAGATTTGCTTTAGACATAGCGGAGTTATGGTGCGGACAAGGTTTTTCATTATCGGGTCCCGGGGACCTTGACCTTCGACATACTGAATTCAAAATCAAAAGGGGTCATCCTCTCACCACAGGCAGTTCACCTATGTTTCGTTGAGATCTGCTTTAGGGGGAGAGGAGTTATGGAGTGGACAATGTTTTCATTATCAGAACATGGTGACCTTGACCTTTGACCTAATGACCTAAAAAAAACAGGGTCATACTCTCATCACAAGCATTCCACGCATGAAGTTTTATGAGATTTGCTTGAAGGGGAGAGGAGTTATGGAGAGGACAATGTTGCGTCTACTGAGCAGACAGACGGAACCAGTATACAACCTAAACTTCGTTTAGAGGGGATATAACAATACATATGATCAAGTATCAAAGGCATAAAGTGAGACAATCACATACAGTTAACTGAGGTTATGTTACCTAACCAAAGTTAAGTTACTTAACTAAGGTTAAGTTTGGTGAAAATAACGCAAAATATGACCTTGACCTTGGTATTTTTTGTCATTCAGTGATGTCCGCCAATGCCAACACTACATATGATCAAGTATCAAACAAAGAAATTAAATTTATCAGAAAAAGTTAACTAACGTTAACCAAACTGATGTTTAGATTAAATAACGCAAAACGTGACCTTGACCTTCGTATTTTTTGTCGTTCAGCGATGTCCACCAATTCCTACCATACATATGACCCAGTATCAATCACATAAAGTTAGATGAGGTTAAGTTACCTAGCCAAGGTTAAGTTTGGGGAAAATAAGCAAAATATGTCCTTGGTAATTTTTGTCGTTCAGTGATGTCCACCATTGCCAACAATACATATGACCAAGTATCAAACAGAAAATGAGGCAATTACATAGAGTTAACTGAGGTTAAGTTACCTAGCCAAGGTTAAGTTTTGGGAAAATAACGCAAAATTGACGTGATGTTCCTTGACCCATCAAAGCATCTGACAACGTTTCAGAAAAAAATCGAGCAGCGGTTCCGCCGGAAAAGTGACTGCTGTGTCTGGCTACCCACTATGTGGGCGAGACAATATAGTACAGATTCAGACATTATACTTGAACTATATTTAAATAAATAAACACGTGGTCAATGGGCCTATGTCACCTAGAGATCGATCACATGCCAAATCGTAGGAAACAATCAGATTGTATATCGTAATAATTGCGATATACATTTTAATACGAATGCCGTCTACTGTTTGTCTACTGGACTGAAGGTCCAAGGTTTTATCCCATATAAGGCTATATCTTTTGAAAACATTATTTTAAAAATATTTCAAAAATATTATTCAAAACTACTACGGAATTAATCTGATTGGTAACTACGATTCTGCATGTGAGTACTCTGTCTACAATCCAAATTACACGTAGGTATACCCGTCAAACAGGAAATGTAGTATTCAAAGAACAAAGTCAACCAAAACACGAATTCAAACAAACTACACTCACATGGGGAAAACACACAAAGTATGCGAAACTACAAAACAAAGGGGTTGACAATATGGGTTCGCATTGGAACGGTCAGTGACAAAAGGGCCGCTGGAGGTTTAAAGCAGGTTCAAGGGTGCACCAAATCTCATTCTTACCTTATTGTCAGTGCAAACAAAAACAATCCCGCTAGGCTATATCCTCTAACAAATTAGACAGCATTAATAGGCAAAATAAGTATAAAACAGAGATGATCATGTATATATGAATACAAAAATAAGTAAGAAAGACACAAATCCAGTACTCAGTAATTTGGCGGCAGAAGCCGGTGGAACGCGTCAACATACCGTTAAGGGCACGTTAAGGGCACGTTAAGATATTACCAAAGAAAAACATTAAACGTTAAATTCTATGCGGTCATAAAGTGGCTAACTGTAAAATGGTCAACCGCTAAACATGCAGTGCGTTGCAAAGTGATTTGTGCCATAACCTCCATTGATAAACTTTTAACACGTTTTATAAAGGTGTCACAACACAATGCATTTGTATAGTCTATATAAATAAAGTTTACTTGGACATTCCGAATAGGAAGTTTACAAGCTAAAGTTTACTGTTTTTTATGAACCACAGTCATTTGACTCACACAAAACTGTGCACAAGATGGCACGTTGACTAGTTTGATAATGTTTTTAATTTGAGTGTTGTTATCCATTGCACTATTTTGGCCTTTCAATCCAGAGTGTTTTACTGGAATTATTTTGAAGGCAGTCTCGTCTAATAGCTTTACATCCAATTTCAGACTGTGTTCGTCTCATCTACAACAAGGTAAACAAATATGTCATGAATTATTACAAATATATAAAACCGAAAAACACAATACTACCATTTCTTTATGACGCAATCATTATCCCACCGTGTATTTCTAGTTAGCTGTGCAGTGAGACCTAAAACGATATGAAAGTGATCATGACAAAGGTTCTTTTGAAGTCTGTAAATTAGTTATTAAATTACTTATATATTTTTCATATTTTAAAATTAGATCAGGGATAGGATAATAAATGTTTGCGAAGTTTTTTTCGAAATGTATGTTAATGGCAGTCCGTATAGAGTATTTTTTTAACTATAAAACGGTTAGGAGTATTAACGTCCTCAACTCGACTACAAGCCCTAGAAAAACGGATAGAATGAGAAACATATATACCATAACATGTTTTTCGGGGAACATTCCCGTTCAAGTGGCGATAACTAACAATGTCGAAAATTGAAATCATCTCTCTTGTCATAGTTTTCTTTATTATTTCTCCAAACCGGATTGCGTAGCAAATCCAGACTTTTAGATGGTGATTTCCATCTGTTCGTCCGTCTGTCTGTCTGTCCGTTTAATAATGAATGCATTGTAAACTTAAGTCCAATCAATAAGAAATGTACATAATGGCAATATTTCAATTGACAAATTAAATGCTTTAGCCTGTGTTTTAACAGATTTTGAACAAATTCAGATTTGATTGAACGGAAGAGGAATACCATTTACTGATTTCCCTCATCTAGGTCTACTAATCAACTTTGACTCCGCCCACTTTTATATGTATTCAGTTGATTTCAGAGGAGTTAACTCATCAACGTGTTACCACTATTATAGAACGGCTTTATATGATTACAATCATACCATATAACAAACATTGTTTAAAATGAGCTCATGAATATATGTGTACATGGCAACCATGTCAGATGATGCATATGCCAAAACATATAATACAATAGATTTGATTTTACACATAAATTAGCAACATAAAGTAAAGAAATGTTCATTTAGTGTAGACTACCTTTATATATATATACTGACAGAAATAAATTCAGCAAGCAAATAACGCGGTAAATCCCATTGCTCATGTTCTAGACTATGCGTAGCAGAGGTCCTAAACAATATAATTAACAAAATTATGGATTATCTACAGGGCATTGTTTTCAAACGATCTCTGCGGGGGGAAATATCAAAATGTTTAAATTTACCAGCTATGCAGAAATTATAATTTCGTTCTTATTTCAATGTAAAGGGAGATAATTTCACAAATGGTATATTTGGTTTCCTATATCTTTATAATGGCAAGGCTATTGTCAATTGGTTTGACGATTTTTAATCAAGCTCTTTACCATATTTGTATTTCTTAAATGTGAAACATGCTGTTTTAACTAAATGGGAGATAACTCTGATACTTACATTGGAACACAAATAACAGATGAAAAAGAATATCACCTTATGTCATTCCAATGTTTTCAAATACTTTACATTATAAAATTATAATATATATATTAAAGCTAGATATCCATATTTACTTGCTAAACTTACTTCTTTCAGTATAGTTCATGAGACATTGCAAGTATCGTATTCATAGAGTAAATTAGTTAAAGTTCTCCGGCCATGTTTCGTTTCATGAACATGTTTATGTTTACTTAAATCGAAATCAATACACAGCAATAGATATTTACAATTTACACATTGCAATATCTGTGAAAAGCAAGAATAAGATTTTATTTGATGACGTAGAAAACTTTCAACAGGTAAATTAATCCACAGGTAAATGTGTTTATCAGTTATATTGTTTAGCAATAGTTGTGCAGCTATAATTTTCAGATTTACCTCATTACCCTGTGCAGTCACGCAGTGGTAAAAGTAGTATATACGTCAAGTAAATACTACTTATTTTTACACACAACTTAGTAGCGGTTTTAAATAAATATTTCTCTCCGGGATTATCAAGAATTGTTCATATAATGTTTAAGAGTTACAATTTTTAATTGATAATACTACAAAAAAGGGTGGCCATTCATTTTGAATCAAGGTTTTAGCTAGCATATAGTATGTTCCTTCTTCTCATGTGTACCTTAAAATGTATTTTGGCGACTTGTCTGTGTAAATTTCAAACTTGCCTCGATAATAATTCCTGTTTAATGAAAATAATAATTATTAATGCCATTATATAAACAGCAGTCTAAGATCAGGGGTCTCATTGGAATACTCTTAGCTTCATTTGCTTGAAATAACGCTTTAAAGTATTTAAAACGGTTCCAATTTGTGTATTCATATTCTTGTAAGCTCAGTTGCTAATCTTTTTGTACAGACATACAATTCCTGTTCAAATTAATTCTGGAACATATTGCTCTCTCAGCTGCAATATATTTCTTATTGCGTCCAATAAAAACAGACTGCGAGCACATTGTATCTCTTGAGTGTCAATTTGAAAGCTGTGTGAACGATGGATATGTTTAGATAGACGCGTTGATTAAAACACAAAGGACATGTTTAGATTAAAAAAACAACGTTATCAACTCAATCATTATGCATCATAGTGTGATATTTACGTGTTCCAATTTATCATCAATATGCTCTGAAGCTTACTGAAATGTTTGAACTCTTAATTAGGTTTCAAAGTAATCTTTTATATCTGCTTTTAGTAAAGATAATCATTATAAAATTAAATGTCAAAGTCGAAACGGGAAATGTAGAATTTGCATGACTCTGCCTTCCAAAACACTCATCTTAAACAAACACAGATTTGTAATTATCACATAACTTACGGTGTGGGAGTGGAATAACACCATTCTATATTTTCGATAAACCACTAGTTATATACGTATGCAATTAAGCCTAGTATGCGCTGTCAAAAAGAAATCGATAATGACTATGATCCAATTCCCACGGATTATGTCGATTTCGTGTGTTAAATCGACAGGCAAAATGCAATAAAAGTCGATATATGAAATACTGAAACTGTACTTGATTTTAGTGTTTAATCAGATGTTTTCATTATCTAAACAGTTAATTACGCTCATACTGATGAAAACCAGTTAAAACGGTATGTTAAAACAATGAAAAAGTATGTTATTTTTGTACATAGTCTCTCTTAGGTATGCGCGAAATAGATGTTGTGTATTGATTTCGATTTAAATAGACATAAACATGTTCATGAAACCAAACATGGCCGGAGAACTTTAGCTTCTTCTCAAAATAAAGTTAGAATGTTGGAACACATGTATGACGTACCATCTTACAGCAATTCCATATTCGTAATGAGGCAGATTATGCAAATCTGAGTGCTCTCTTTCTTTTTTGACTCAGTATATATGTATTTAAAAGTGTGAGACATCTCAAACACAGAAGATTTGATAATTGGGTATCCACCTTGGATAGGTAGGATTTGTGATGAAACGGATAATTTCAGTTTCTAGAATAGATACGTTTCTGATTAACTACAAATTGTATTTGATAAATTTGAGATTTGTGTTGTATAACATTGCCAATTGACATTTATATGCATATGCATATGTATATGTATATATGCCTATATGCGTAGAAGATCACTTTCTGTTGTTTGCTTTTTGAGAAGAAACAACAACAAAATTATGACTCATGTGCACGTATGAATTCACCGATGAATTATATATCACTTATCGTTTATATTTCATCTATAGAAATTGTCAGATGGCGTACATTACTACAAATACAATACTAAACTATGCAACTGGCTGAAAGAAATGACGGTAGATATAAGACAATCTCTAACATAGTTTATCAATATACGCAGTTCTGATTAGTTATTAAGGAGGTATTTCACTTCCTATCAATACTTCTGACGTCCTGCTGACGTCACGTCCTGCTGACGTCACGTCGTTAACCGTTGAGACGAAATTTAAAACTTTTTAAACACAACGTTCCAACAACAAACGTAAAGTGTTAAAATCATGATGAATCTGTATATTTTCCCCGTTTGACGTTGAGAGATAGACATACACAGTAAGTTATGATAATGTATTTGTATTATGTTCAATCTCTCAAACAGTTGTGTATTATATACATAAAACTCCATGTCAGATAAGAAATAAAATATGTCCATGGGGTTCATATTATGCGAGATCGAAACGTCTATATGTTACATCTTATCACATGGTAAATGTTCCTATTATTTACCAACAAGCCAAATTACAACAAACACGTAATACCAAACTTGGTCGACGAGGTGTATTTATGACATATATTCTAAATTTTACCTTGATGCGATATAAATATCAGTATGTGGATGCGTCAGTGGTGCAAGTAGATTATGTGATTAATAGAGAATATTAGTACTCCGACTTTTACTTATAAGTTTATTAGACGAGTCTTTGAACACAAAGAAATGGAATCTCTACCGAGCCATTATCCGCTTTCGATACGAGTCAAAAACGTGTTGCTCTGGCTTCAGCCAAATCATTGAGTACTTGCATTGCGGCTTTCTAGGCTTTTTTCCATATTATAGTTAATGATCATTTATGTGTTTCTCTTTAATTGTACGATGACCGGACAGACTGTGGACCCTATGATGACGCCTACCTAAAGCCCATTGGGACGGTGGCGTTCGTTGTTTGTCTATGATCTTTATTGTCCTGCCCTTAATCATGTTAATGGTGTATTCTCTTGTTGCTCTGACTTCTGCCAAGTCATTGAGTACCTTCACTGTGGCTTTCTAGGCTATTGTTTTTTTTGTATTATATTTACACGATCATATTTGTGTTTTACTTATATTGCCTATTGATGCTGCCTTGTTGGTTAGAGATTAGCTCATGGCGGGGATTTCTTTATTTACACCGTCCTGTTTTAATGGGATGACAGTAGGGTAAGTGTGAGGTTTGGTGCACCCTGAACCGGTCTAAACCCCCATTGGCCTACTTTGCCACTGACCGTCCAAAGGCGGTAGCCCTATTGTCAACCATTTTGTGTTTGTGGTGTCGTTTGCATTGAATATTACTTTTGCCTTCTTGTTTGTCTGTTTGCGTGTTTGTTTCTGTGTTTTGTGCTTGACTGTCCTCCTTAAATGCTACTTTCCCTGTCCGATCTTTTTATATTTCTTGCTGCCTTGTTTGTTGGAAAATATAACCTGGTGGCGATATTTTTATTTACACTGTCCCGTATTATTGGGATGACAGTAGGGTAAGAATGGTGTTTGGTGAGACCTAGAACCTGGTTTAAACCCCCATTGGCTGTTTGTGCCACTGACCGTTCCAAATCCCTATTGTCAACCCTTTTATAAATTTGTGATGTCATATCTTGCCTTTTATTCATATTTGTAGTAGTTGTTTCGTTTCTGTGCGTGTTTTTGGGTGACTGTGGCCCTTGAATGTTACATTTCCTGTTCGACTTTTATATATACTTTTGATAGTAAAATACATTGACATAATATTCATTTGTATCGTGTACGAGTAGATGATTCACATCTTTAAAAAAAATACGCTTTTCATGGACGTCACCATATTAATTAGCGTCAGATAACGTTACTTCCTGATAAAGCAAAATGCATTAGGTCACTCTGTTAACAGGCAGAAAAGTACATATCTGCATGATAAATGATTTCATTCAAAATGGCGGCTATGAATAAAAAATATCAAAACACAGGTAGTTAGTCTGAGGCCTTCACACATACACATGTCAATATACAGTGGACAAGGGTAGTTCACATGATTGTTGGTCGTTTTTTATACATTTTGTTAGCTTAATATGTGTGGCGTTGACGTAGAATAACGCTTAAGCCGGTCCTAGGGTGTTGAGGGTATGGCGTGAGAGGTGAAAAATGACATTGGAAGAAATGTTTACATTTGACCTTTTGACGCCCTTCCCACAGGCTCCTCGGATGACAAAGGATGAGAAAAAATACACTGTAATCCCAGCATAATGACTTTTCATTGGATACATAATTAAAAACAAATTCAGCCAATTTTAACCTACCTAAACCGCACTCCACCTCCCCCACCTCTAGGCAGACGTCAGAGTTGGGGAATATAAAATCAATTAATATGTCCCAACCCATCCTGAGGTCCTCTGGGTAAAAAACCAAGCTTAATATTGCTCCATTATCATGTGTGGAGGTCATACACTACATGCTGAATGGTAATGGACAGACAGACGAACAAACGGAGGCATTAACACTATCCCCGGACGTGTTTCAAAGGGCGAGATTACAAGAGAATAAACGGTATGAAAAGACAGAATTGAAGAAAAATAGGAAACGTTACAGTCCTTTGTTGGATTAGGTAGAATGAATAAATGAATAAATGGTGTTTTACGGCACGTCGACACATAAATAGGTCATATTGTGCGCAAAAACTGATAAAAGATGAAGAAATGAAGGATTAATTAAAAATTAATGTAAATATATCAGGTAAAACTATTACAAAATAAGGGATGATATGGTAGTAATATAAACTATATATGTAAATTAACAAATGTCCGAAAAGGGGTATATAAAAAAGTAAATATATATAAGAACACATTACAATGATTTATATAGTCTGATCTCTTTCAGGAAATCTAAAACAAGACTAAAATCTACAGTATCAAATAACTCTTTCATAGTATTAACATTGTAGTACCTTTGACGCATAGGATCAAAGTCTACACATTCCAATAAGATGTGTTTGACCGTTAACGGTACAAAGCAGGGTATACATTCCGGTAATTGCTCACCTTGTAATAAATATGAATGAGTATAACGTGTATGCCCTATCCTGCACCGGGCTAGGACAACTTCCTCTCGACGAATGGGTCTACTAGAAGAACGCCATTCTCCGAGTAACGGTTTAATTGGATGGAGTTTATTGTTAACTGACAAATCCCAAGCGGCTTGCCAAGAGTTACGAATATATGTGTTAATACAACTTTTAAAATCAGTATAAGGTAATTTGGTATTAGTTATATGTAAATCTAATGCTGCCTTAGCAGCACTATCAGCTCTATCATTACCACGTATTCCTACATGGCTTGGAAGCCAGCAGAAAATAATAACATTATCAATTATAAGAGAATTGTACTTTTCTAAAAGTTGAAGCACAACTGGGTTATCATGTTTCATATTACCCAGTGCTTGAAGAGATGAAAGGGAATCAGAAAATATTACAAAATGGTCATCATCAGATTCCTGAATATAATTTAAGGCAAGTTCAATTGCCTTAAGTTCAGCTGAAAAGATAGAGGCCTTGTCAGGCAGGCGGCTCTTTATGCTGTGTTTGTGAACAACAGCTGCTGCAGCTACCTTATCTCCATCTTTAGAGCCATCTGTGTAGATATGTTGAAAGCCACAGTATTTCGATTTAATTTCATTAAATTTGCTTTGAAAGACAGTAGGGTCTGTACTGGATTTGTTATTATTACAAAGATCAAAAATAATTGTTGGAGTTTCCAAAGTCCACGGTGGAATTTGTGGTACTTTGTACTTGGCAATCAAATTTAGGTCGATTTCAGTGTCTCTTAATTTTGGTTTAATACGAAGACCAAATGGTCGAATGGCCTTCGGTTTTCGATCAAAAAGAGGTTCACAACTAGGATTAAAAACATTATCGAAAGTTGGGTTTGAAGGGTTAGACTTTAATTTAATGGCGTATTGAAGAGCTAATTTGTCTCGTCTGTGAGACAGTGATGGTTCATTGGCTTCAACATATAGACTTTCGGCTGGTGATGTACGAAAGGCACCTAAGGCGAGTCGTAATCCTTGATTATGTATAGGGTCGAGCATCTGCAAGTACGACTTGCGAGTCGATCCATATACTATTTAGGTAGATATCATAACCAATAAGTCATTGTTCAATAATAGTAAAAATGCGTGGCAAACAGTAAATGGCTCAAAATTTAAACAAATTACTTAGCAAAATAATAGGGTTACATGTATAACCTATTTCATAAATGTCCTAAGAATTATCAAGAATAACTTTGAAATTCTTCCTTCAGTTCTAAACCCCTATTGAAATACGACAAACCGGTGCATTAATAATATCACCTGGAGCATTTTTAAATCGTAGGTATAACAAGAAAATAAACGTTTATAGTACGAAAAGACAGGATTGAAGACAAATATGGAACGTTACCGTCCTCTACTTGACTTATGTAGAGACCTCGTCATAGGATATAACATATTGTCATAAATGTCCTAAGAATTAGCAAGAATAACTGCTCTTTCACTTTTGAGTCCATACTGTCATATTTATTTTTAACCGGAAATCTGCGTTTCCGATGAGTAATTTTAACTCAGCGTTACAGTCCAACACCTTGTTTTATTAAACTAACGATTATGCTTTTGGTTTCTCTTGCATGCAGTTCGGTAATAGCCATGTTGCATGTTATGTTATGACTACTGACTCATGTCGCTATACCAGGGCCCAATTGTTCAAAGATTAGCCGAGCGTTAAATCAAAAATCCAAATCTCTCTGAATTTCCGATAAATAAATATTTCTACCAGAAATTGAGCGTGTGAAAGCATTATGTTAAGAAGAAATGCAAATAAAAATTTTAGTAGTACAAAACATATTTTATGTGCAAAATGTACTTTGAAAGTTTACACTAACCAAAGATTAAGTTAACCGATCTTTGAACAACTGGGCCCAGCTATCTACACTAAGAGTATACAGTTAAATAGTGCAGTAGCTTATATATTATGTATTATTATGCCTCACTGTAAACACTCCATGTAAAATCCCCATACCCTGCCGGGTTGATATTTCGCGCTATACCTTTCAACGCGTCATAGCGGGTGATAGCGCAAAATATCGTCCCGCTAGCTTTTTGAAAAGCTCAGTTCTAAAAATAGACGTTTTCAACAACAACAAGATTGTTTTCTTCATTATCGAGTATAATAGTATATTAGGAGTATTTGTTCGGTATAATAACATTAATATCACATCCTCTTGAGGATGCCAGTGGATATTATCAACCCTCAAAATGATATTATTGCACCTCGCACAAAATCCTAGGAATTTCATTGTATTAGAGCGGTTACATGGTGACCCGCTATTATTCTATAGATGGTCAGTAGATTTCATAGAGGGTCACTAAAAACAATATGGACTACAATTCAGCTTCAAAGTTTAAATCATCTGCAAATAGTTCTTTATGGCGTTAATAACAAACATAATAAGACAATTAATAATGTTTTTTAAACTGTACCTGTCGTGGCGCCAACGTTGTGATGACGTCAAATTGCGCGAACGTCTCAACCATTATTAAAATGGGTTAAATTTCGATGTTTGCCTTAAAAAAAGGTGCTCGGTGCAATAAATCAGTTATTGGGTTTGTTACTGACCCCCTACAGAAATATGTGGGGTCAGTCAGATATATAGGGGGACTCGGCTATTGCCTCGCCCCCTATAAATCGTACTGACCCCACATATTTCTGTAGGGGGTCAGTAACAAACCCAATAACTAATAATGTCGACCTCGGCTTATTATTATATATATTATAAACTACAAATGTTCATTGTTGTCATTGACGCGTTTAAAAAAAAAAAAAAAAAGCAAAGAACCATGTGCCACATAGTAAACCCATATGCTTTTTTTAACATGGCAATACATTTTTTTAGATTCCAGTTCAATTTTTTAAGTAAAACAAATTATTGTTTGGGGAGCTTGTTTCAGCCAAAAGTGTTTTGGACCTTTAAGACAAAATTTAAATAGGACATAAGTAAGATGCATATCAATGAAACAGACGTTTTTAGTAGTAAAATTACCTTACTTTTCAATATCGGTTCAGAAATAAAAATTCCACATGCGAAAATTGTTTTGATAGGGCATTTTCAATGCAAAATCCTGCTGCGTCAATAATTTTAAAAATATTTTTAGACAGAATTTTTATCCAAAAATGGATTTAATGTGTTGGATAAATGTAAATTAAGACACTCTGATGCTTTATAAAAATATATTAGGGCAAGCTGAAGTATTTGAGATTTCATAATTTTTTGGTGCCCCCGCAACATAGAACTTACATGGAAAAAGACCCATCCAAAAAGTATTGTGGCTGTAAAATATTTATTTCTCAACCGATTTTAAAAAATAAGGTATTTTTATTTACCACTAAAAATTCCAGTTCTAATAATATATTACATATGGCCGTATTTATAAAATTGCTCATGCTATTGCCGAAAAACCTTTGGCTGAAACAAGCGCTCCAAACAATAGTGCATTTTATGGTACATCACATTGAAATATCTTCAAACCAAGAGGGCTGGCGTGGCGCAGTCGGTAACTCTTTGGTTTTATTAGTCTATTAAGCTTACGCTTCTTAATTAGTAATTGCCTTTCGCATTTTTATGTTACAACTGCTCATTATTTGTTACATGTGCTAACACTTATCTCCGATGTCTCCATTAAGAAACATAATGAAACGTGTTAGGATTAAAAGCATAGGGAATATTAGTCTGTACTATTTAACCGCATGTAAACGCACTCTTTGACCACGAAACGCATATAGTGCTCTTCAAACAATCCAAAATGAAGCCCGAACGTCATTCCACGCGGGCCGTCATCTTGATTTATTGGAGGTCCGTTTATTTACACGATACTATAACGTCGTTCAATGAAAAGTAACGTAATATCTGTCATCAAATCAGAATGAGTGTTTTATCTGAACTCAGCCAACCAGAATGCACGACATTCCAGAACTATAGTGGAATTGGTATTCAATGTCGCGCGTTGGATATTGTCAATCTCAATTCAGATTTCAAGTGTCTCCATCTCTAACAAGTTTCTAACAAAAGTAGATATAAAAGTCGAACAGGAAATATAACATTCAGCTATCACAGTCAACTAAAAACAAACAATAATTACAAAGATAAACAAGCAAGGTTTTACGCAAGCGTAAAATAGCTGCCCAGAGGCAAGAAGTTAACATAATAATATATCAAGTCACGGGTGTTAAAACAAAATTGAAAAAAATAAATGTTGTCACGGAGACATAAACACGCCACGACCGTTTTTTCTTACATTCTTTCCGATTTTTACCATCAGTTCGTCCTACCAAGGCTTTTAAACCAATTTGGGCGACCTCGCTTTTTTCTGTTCAAATACCTTGACATGCCTTACATATTGATTACAATTACCTTGTAACACGACGTGCTAGAAGTACACATCAGCACAGAAATACAATTGTTCACATGTAAGGGATACGTGTGCGTTAGAGTGTGCATTATAACACATATAAACTGTTCACTGTTACCATGTGTAATTATAAGATTGCGTTATCAAAGTGAAAAATGTAAAGAAACTGTTGCTTCCTTTACCATCAGCAATAATGAGAACCATAATTAATGAAAATTAAAAAAAAAAAAAAAAGAGGGAAATAAGCAGGCTTGAACCCTACCTTCCTCGGCGCCACAATTAACTGCGATAGTGAGGCTTGTGAATGTTTCGTAGCTAATATACATATAATAGTAATGATTACATGCTACAGATCAGTAGGCTGGTTTATTTCAGCAAGTGAAATGGTAATCTTTCAACATTACAAAATATGTGTTTATACCATTCAAGTTTTTCAGACGAGTTCTCTAGGATATTCAAGTTGTAAAGCATGCTTATTGCCACTTACATGAGTCACAGTCTGTTAACCATAGACAATTATAAAAACCATATAAGAGTCAGCTGTATATGCTATATTTGCGGTCAAATGTGTTTCCTCTAAAGCGATATATGTTATCATTATTTTATCCCAGATTCTCTTAGTTTCGGCTCTAAATTTTAATAAAACAGTGTCTTAATGAGCCGTAAAACAACAATTTAATTCGAAGTCAAGTTACAAAGACGTGACACTCGGTACATGCTTAAACTTCTCGTAAGTAGTTACTGATAAACGCTTTTATCATATATCAGTTGATTAACGGGTCTGAACGACCAGAATTAACGATTGTCTTAAGGGATATACTTAATGCATTTACATCATTGTAATAAATTCAGTCCATGCTCTAATGTTTTAGATTCATTTTGGTTAAGGGCAACATTATTGCGGCGGTAAATAGTTGCTTTTGTGCGGATAGTGTTTTTTAATTGACGTGGCTTTCGTGTCGCCATAAACTATTTTCTGTAATTATATCGGATACATTACCGGCGGGGTTCTGTCTATTGCATATTGCATATTAATTTTATAATCAGAAGCCATCAAAAGTTCTATTGATTTGAACATACGACGTAGCAAGAGTGGCTGTTTCTCATAAAAGGGTTAAACAGAGCGATGTCATGATATATGTGCTGTTATGTAACGCGTGTTACTTCGTCCGTTAGAAGTAGGCGTTAACTGGGAGGTCACGTGTTATAGAAGCAATCCTCCGGGTATAAAAAAGAACCAAATGCATATATTCGATAGTAAAACGGAATAATCATATCCTTCCTTCTTACCGGAGAGAAAAGCGTCTCCGTGGCCGAAGGGTTAACGACGTTGCGTTATAAACCTTCTCGCCTCTCACCACTGAGGGTTCGAATCTCACTTGGAGCTCGACTTGTAAGTGAGGAAGTGTCGATTCTTACGGATGACGGGATATGTACAGTACTGGTTCTACCCAATGGTCTGCCTTCACCACAAAAACAATCGACCGTCATATATAACTTTACGTGTGTTTAAAATGACGTAAAACACCATACAAACAAACAAACAAGCAAATTTACCGGAGAGCTTTCATTGTGTGTATTTTTACAGCAGAAACACCTTTGTACGTGCCATTTACTTCTGTATGACGACTAGTACTACACCTTTTGCCATTGATCATTCAAAAGGGGGTTACCCACGATTGCTTCCAGTCATCGTCCTGCATCTAACACTCACTTGAAATGTCAATAGTTTTCTTAGAATAATATGAGTGTTCCGTTTTTTTAATTTCAAAATTACTTGTATACAAAATTATACAATTCGTCGATAATCTAAAAGTGTACACTATAAATAGACAACTACACAAGAGATAAAATAATCAACTATTGCAATTTTACTCGCCGTGTGGTTGTATTTGTCATTTGATCTGCATGTTCATTATTTTGAAAAGTATGCATATTTGTTTTTAGATTGTGCAAGTCCCACGAAACTTTTATTTGAATTAACCTCGGATGTAACGCTAAAGTACAAGGTGATGCTCTATTGTAGTAATACACTGCTAAACCCTACAAATATCATGCACAATAAATGTATGATTGTAATTCATCAGATTGTAAGATTTAGACTCAAAAAAGAGATATGATCCACATTTGTAGCATGGAACTTAAAGCAAGACCACAGCTGCACGGTGTATTTAACTAAAAAAGCTATCCCACCATATGTTACAACACATGTACACTGTTTCTAAACCTACTGACGACGAGGTATATGTATAATTTACCTATTCTGAGAATCCGAACTCTGTAGACACAATATAAACGGCTTTAACCCGTCAGGCCAAACCCCAAAACTATAGCGTTGAATTAAGAGTTACCAACGCATAATTAATTTTACGCATATTTCATCACTGGTATTTTAAAAAACATTCAATAAACCTATACTTTTAATCTACATTATTATATGACCTGAACATCTGTCTAGATGTTTGATTAACGGTTTTGTAGTGTAATTTTGCCGTTATTTGGAGGGTTTGTTTCTTTAAGAACCAAGTAACACAGTTCGATTTGCTTAAGCGCATGATTCTGCAAGGGAGGTAATTCTCAATGGCATGATTCTAAAAGGGAGGTAATTCTCAATGGCAGACTGTTACATATACTCCGACATGTCAGTGTATACCTCTCCTCTTGCACAGAAGCTTGCAAATTTATGTTAGCCAATCCTTGGAGTCTGTTGATCTGAATAGAATAATTATTATTTAACATTGTTACCGTTCATGGAGATGACCTTGACACCAATCGTGCAATGACGAGGAAATGAAAGCGTTTGCTTCACCGCGCATATTTACGGATATAGGCATACAGGAAGTAAATATGGTATTCATGCCCGTTGTTAATCGAAAGGAGTTCCCAGCTATATAATACCTAACTTTGTGTTATAAATGGCATTTTTGAGTATTTAATGTCTGTTTTTCTTGCTGAAATGACTTTATTGACTTGTTTAAGAGAGCTAAGAACCATTTGCATGTTTGTATGATGATTTTATTTATCAATTTGAAACTTTTGAATAAGTAAGAGGTGCCGAATGAATGCAATTTGTTAACGGTTTCAATAAAGATCAGACCTTTATTTTCGTATATGCCACATGACCCTAATTTTTCACAGCAGTTTTCTAGAGAGGAAGGTCATATCAATAAAAATATGTAAGTGAATCTTAGTTTGAACTTCATTTTGGAAAATGGCAAACTAAAAAGCTCGCAAAATATTGTACAGGACTAAATGGGAATTGATTTACTTCCGGTACACCTATAGGTAATATACAGCTCGACTAAGTTCAAAAAGGTTATCGCTGGCAAATAAACATGTTGACACTGGCTATTAAACCATAGAAAGCATTTCCGTCTTGTTTTTCGTGGTTTGTGATTTTCTTTTTACCTATAATTGTATCTAAACGCATAGGGCTTATACAAGGGGTCGTGTTTCTGAGTATTCATACTGACTCATTTTTTCCATTTTTCTGTTGATGGACTTTGTACGATTCCCATTTGTCAGAAGCTATTTAGTATCGATTTTGGCAAGTCCTCTAGACAGTTATATTGAATGGTTATTGTCCTATGTGCTGTTTCCCTACAGAAAGCTTGATGAGACGTCCCAGATATATGTCGTTATACACCGGTGAAATATCAACTGTTATGCAATAAAAATGTTTTGTCTTGTGGGTTAATTTTGATTTAAGTCTTGACGGTGCACTTATTACAGTCATTTATTTATTCTGATAACCTGGTTACTTGGACTGAATTATAACATCTAAACTGTATCTATTTGACATCGAATACGAAACAAGCAATGCAGCTTAGTCTCGGTGGTGCGGATGACAGCGCTGGTGTCGGAGAAAACAAACATGGGACAATGCACGGTCTGATTGGATGATCACAGTAACACCAAGTCAGAGAATCAAACCCGACATCAATGTGCGAGAAGCGAGTGAGTTGCAGACTTTTTTAAGAGGATATCCCAGTTAGTGCATAATAATCTTTACCAAGGGCCTCTTAAGACAAATATATTACGGTTACGTTGTAGAATAGATCATGATATAAGAAGTGACGTCCCTCCTTAATCCGCATTTAGAGATGGTTTATATGAAGCAAATGAAATTGTACTGAATGATAAAAATATATTCACAACTGAACTTGTAATTTCATCATAAAGAATATGAGGCATGAACGAAAAAAGTCATTTCATTTCATTTGAATTTTCTCAGATCTTATATTACCGCATCGACTCTCAATTTATTGCTGCATTATTATTATCCGCAGGGTTTAATTAAATGTATGTTGCAATGAAGATCCGGTAGCGCTATATTGTAATATCCTGCCAGTGTATTTGAAACAATACAGTAGCAAACGCAGTGTCTAAAGAAACATAGAAATGTACTCAACCGTAGAAGTTGGAGCCAAATTAATCTACGATTATGAAGAAAAAATATCTACCATTGTCTAGAACAGTAAATGAACCGGCATGTTGTCAAACATACAGTATACGAACCCAACTGTATAGCACAGGAAACCGGATGTTCTAGTACTGTAAAGAAACCTAATGTTTTAATATGTACAGCACTAGAACCCAAATGCTTAAATATGGTACAGGAAACCGGATATTCGAGAACAGAAAACGGATGTGCTATCACAGTTAGAAAAATAGTTACTAATCTAGATCGACTTCTACCCGTTTGTATATCTACTTTTATTGGAATGATAATAGGGTAACAGTGAGGTTTGGTGAATCCTGGTACCTGGTTTAAACACCCAGCGGCGGTCTTCTTGCCACTGATAGTTCCAAGGCTGTAGCCCTATTTTAAATCCGTTTGTGTTTGTGATGTCACATGAATTGCTTCCTAGTAGCATTGTAATATACTGAAAGGAAAAAGAAACGCATAATCAAAAAAATGCCTTACTACACTATTATATACACCTAATTCCACGTAATATTCCAGATATATCTCAACGTGTTTTGTACACATAGGGGCTACAACTAGTTACAGAAAGGACAACTCTGTCATGTAGTAGACGTTTTAATCAAAGTATACTTCGTTACACGCAATTCATAAATGTTGAAGTTACGCCTGAAAAAGACAAGCCATTTCAGTAGTGTGTTTAATGTTTAGAGATTGCAACGTTTAAAGCCTAAGTTTGCTCACCTGCTTGAGCCAAATGCGCATTATGTCGATAATGAAACTTTAAAGGAGTAACCATTGGTGTGTTCGGTGCTGTTTAAACCTTCTTTCCGAAAAGACAGGCGTAATGTCGCCCTGTACCATTCAATTAGCAGTAGCATATTAAACATACAATATATATATAGCGTAAATACCCATTATACGTTTCTTTTTCCTTTCAGTATAGTTTTACCTACTTCTTTCTCTATCGAAATGTTTTCATCTCCTTTTTAGTTACATCACATTATTAGTATTCCAACTACGTCCCTTAGAATATATTTAATTTAATTTGGCATTTTTAATTTGAACGATGTTGTTGTTTTTTTCATCCATTTTTAAATAAAATATACTCGGTAAAAAAAGTTTTGGACCAGGGAATATTAAGTCATATAAAAATAAAACTATAGTGAACAGAATTTAAGTATCTTTTTTTAGTAACCAAGGTCTACCCTACCCGGTTAATTTGGTACCAGAAACATTAAATTCCAAACAAGATTTGATTTTAAAAAAATATCGCGAACACACAAAATGTCTGTAAAAAATGTTGCAAAGTCCATAAAAGTAACAGTTACGGGCACATTCGAGTAACCAATAAAAAGATTATTATTTTTTCGCAAACTCATTGTAAACGATAATTATTGTTGATTGTTGATCTATTGTGAATTATCAACTGAGATAATAAGGGTTATGGTCGAATGTCATGGTTCAGCGATCCGTGTACGGGTTCGAACACTGCCATGGTCCAAAACTGTTTTTAAAGAGTATATGTTTGGAAAGGAGCCACTCAATTCCAATATAACCGAGTCTATTACAATGTGAAGGACCCACTATCTCTCAATAGCAGACTCTGTGTAATGTAAATATGTACCATAGGGGGATTGCTGGACATATGAGGAACCCTGCAATGCATCTTAACCCGTTAGAGCATCTTAAACATGACATGCAGTAAATGGGATAATTTGCTCTATTGCCCACAGTCTGGTCTAAACCAAAAGTAACTGTCGTATGTTTTTTTGAATTTGGGGTCAAATTGACCGAGGTTTACACCAAATAGAAAGTAGTACAAAATGTTCCTCTGGTCAATGAGTTTTAACCTCTTTTCTCTAGAAGTGAGGTAAATGGTTCAGAAATACATATAACAATTCAATACATATCGCTTTAACTACCTTACTACTTACAATGTCTAACAACAAGTAGCTCTATTTTCTACTTTCGAGTACGACCAAGTTGACCTCATAGTTTCCGGTCTAACCCCTATATGTTTTTATGGCATGATAAAGGCAGTGACCGATAAAGCAAAACCATACCGAATATCTCGGTGTTTATTGTGCGTATCATTATCTGATGTTAACATCATGCGGAAAAACAATATGGCGGCGTCCACGTAAAACTTAACATTGTGTTAAAAAGATAAAACCAGTAAATATGGATATAAAACTCGAACAGGAAAAGTAGCATTCAAGGACGACAGTCAACTACAAACACACACAGAAACAAAGAACCACTTAAAAGATGAACAAAATGCCAAATTAGACATCACAACACAAAATGGTTGACAACTGGGCTACCGTCTTTGAACGGTCAGTGGCAAAAAAAGTCCGCTGGGGGTTTAAACCAGGTTCAAGGTGCACAAACCTCACACTTACACCTACTGTCATCCCAATAAAACGGGACAGTGTAAATAAAAAATCCCCGCCAGGAACTATTCTCTAACCAACAAGGCAGCATTAATAGGCAATTTAAGTACAAAGATGCTCATGTATATATAAATACAAAATAAACAATAGCCTAGAAAACCACAAATACGATACTCACAGAGCAACAGGAGAATAAACCACTGAGGGCACGACAAGACAAAATTATAGACAAACATCAAACGTTACCGTCCTTTTGGGCTTTAGGTAGACGTTATCATAGGGGCGACAGACTGTCCGGTCATCGCACAATTAAAGAAGACAGCATAGTGGCGAACTGTTAATGGGTCGACCACCAAGCATGCAGTGCGTTGCAAAATGATATGGTAATAACCTCTTTTGGTAAACCCTTTAACAAGTGCAACAAAGATAGTATGACAAGTATCATGACCAAGGATCTTGACATAATTGCAGAAAGTGTGGATAATCAGCATGATAAAACGAATACTGTGTCGAAGGGGTTTACTCTCAAGTGTATTAGGCTGGGCACGAAAATGCATAAATCTCACCATGTTTTGTTTCCTAAGCCTCGCCTAATAATATTAGATATAAAGTGCACTATCCTTGTATTCTATATATATACTTAACGCCATTAAAACTGCAAGCTGTTTTATTTGTGTTTATTTCCAAGATCAATTGCAGTGTTATGTGTATGAAATTATCCACATTCCATATACATCTGGTGACCGATCAAATTTATGTACTGAAGGAAGTAAAATCGGAATTATGCACTCGATCTTGGAGGCATTTTAATTAAAAATAAACACAAAATAAAAAACATGCAATTTTAATGGCGTTAGTTATTTAATGACTCATTGTTCTTCTCCATAGCAACAAATCAATGCTATGGACATTGTTCGAAATTGATACTATTATGAATTATAAAACGGTTTCGATTTATTTCATGCTGCAGGCTAGTGCTTAAATTGAACAACAACGAAGTATGAAATATAATCATTGTCGTTATTGCTTCCTTTTATCGGGTAGAGGCATTGGCAAATGCAAATGTTGTAGAGAAATGATGCTAAACTTGCATGATTGATGTCGTGGTTGTATTAATTATTAACACATATGAACATCGTTGTGTTTGGTATGGAATGACATATTAACGGTTCATTTTACAGAAACACGCATGAAATGGATGCATTTGTACAGTTTAATTGTTAATTTCTGCTGATATTATTTTATTTCTGGCTGTGCTTGTAGTTGTTTATGTGGGGGAGTATATATATTCCGTTTCATTTGTATCATTTAAGGTCGGTTATTAAAATCGTATCTACTTTTCTGTTCAGTTCTGTCAGGGTACTCCATTGGTGTAAATCAAATGTGTTTGCTATCTTCTTGTGAGTTCATCAGTCATATTCAGATATGTTTTAAGCATAGAACCTATATAGAATGACAAGCATCTGGGATAGTATTGGCACATTTCTTACCATTATTGAAATTCTTATTACAACGTCATGATTTTTGACGCTTGCTTACTCCCATGTCTTTTTGACAATGCTATTTATTTCCGATTGATAAGTGCGATTGAGTTTCCAATAAGATTCCAGAGATAATGAAAGTTGCACTGCCTGTGCGAGCGTTACATCTTCTTCCTGTGTCATGTTTTAAAAAAACAGCTGATTGTACTGAAGTACATGTCAAACTAATGACAATATGGTCTGCCGTGTGAAATGCCTTCCGGGTCTACCTTTTCGGAACAGGGATCTGTAATATCCCTAAGCTCATCATTGCTATTTAGAATATGCCCACTAACTGTTCAGCCAGTCTGCAAGTATATTCACTACCAGATACTCTGATATCAGGAAAGCTTAACGATAATATTGCTAGTCCTGTATAAGCGTATACAATTCTAATATAACTTTGACAGGTTTTGTAATGTCTACCCTTTTCTTCGTGGTGTGTTTTAAGTTATCGGAAGGTTTTGAGCCTTATTTATATATATTGGTTTAAGTCTCATTATCTCATTTTTTCCACATATAAATCGTATTGACGATGGTTCACTTGGATGGAACTGATAACGGGGAATTTAGGAATCATTCCGAAAATCAAGATAAATGGATATGCCTCGTCTGATCGGATTACATCCGCGACCTAAGTATCCGACATAACGTCAAATTAAATCTTCGTCGTCCGTTCTTAATGTCTATAAGAGACTGGTTTACCAGAAATAATGACGTCCGTCTGGGAAAATGACTGGTTAACCGACAATATTAATGCGGTACATTGGAGAATATGACTTACTGGAAGTCTTATCAGTTCCTGGAAAACTGCAACGAAAATTAGTAGCTATAGACGCGTTTTTCATATCCAAACAGATATATGCTGAAGCTTTAAACCACCAATAATGTGTAATAGAAAATTAGTAAACATAGCCCGTGTTAGTTAAGAGTTTCAATCAATAGTATATGGATTCTTAATTATGGGATTTGTAATATTTCGAAATACTAATTGATATATATGGTCCTATAGAAACCATAGCGTCCAAACGCAATGGCATCGTAGGTCCTCACTGTACTGCAAACAGGGTCATGCAACTACAATGAAAGAGACAAAAAACAACAGAAAGGGTGGTGAAGACAGGGTTACCGACTTGGAACGGTCAGTAGGCAATAAGGCCTACTGGTTAGCTTGAATCGATTTTCTATGCGCACAATCCTCGCTATTATCCTGTCTTCAGCGCCCAAATAGACAAGACAGTGTAAACAAAACTACATCCCATCAAAAGGAAATCTCTAACAATAAAGTCCACATCCAGAGAAACTAACTAAAGATACACATACAAAATAATAAACATCTCAGGATGTATCCAGAATCGTACTGAACAACCATAGTAGTTGCAGCTAAAGAGAAAACCAATCTAGGGTACGACCACAAAACCCCAGGGACGAAAGCTCATGCACCCTAACTCACACAATAATCTAAATACATGTCTGTGTAGGGATTAATTACTTACATCTAGAAAAGTACAAGCTTAATGCTTGGAATTATTAAAGTAGTACCCGAAATTCATTCCCATCTTTCCATTATCGTAAATTGTTTATAAAGGCTTTATGAACTGAGATGAATTTGTTTTGTGTTCGAAATACACTGATACTGAATTGTATCTGCACATGGTAGACAATAATGAATTTGAAAATAAAGGGCGATAAGTCCTCATTGCATCAAAGACAAAACATGATTTACTAATTTTAGTATGCAGCTACTGTAGAACAGTCTACGTATATCGCAGTAATTTAAAATTGCAATTTAGTAGAAGAAAAATAATGCTTATCTATACTCAGCAAAAATTAAAAGTATCCACTTTGTTTTCCTGCAAAATCGGAGACAGTAAGAAAGAACTGACAATTGTAGCATGATTTCCTTTTAATAACATCTTTGTTTGATGTTCACGCAAATTTTCATCGAAACATACCGAATAATAAAAACAATAATCACAATTTAAAAACACAGGTGTGAAAACGAAATTCACAAAACTGAACAAATGTAAATGTAAGACAATAACACAGATTCAGCAGTATTAGTCGATTTAAACACACAGAAAAATATTCAAATCCTCGCTAATATCTCATGTGTTACCGAATACACGCAAGAATGCGACGTCGCATGCTTATGACGTAACGATTGACGAATTCTGGAGGTAATGTGTTCCATTAGCGGACAAATACTGCTGCAAGGTCCTGAACACTTTGGATAGGGTCATCCTGACGTATACAACGTCCCAAATTTGCTCGATGCTTCGTCAGTCGTTACGTCAGAAGCATGCGACGTCGCATTTTTGGGTGTATTCGGTGTAACGATGGACACATGAGATATTAGCGATGTTTTGAACATTGTTCTGTGTATTTGAATGGGCTTAGACTGCTAAATATGTGCTATGTCGCTAATCTTTATATTTGTTAAGTTTTGTGAATTTTGTTTTCACACTTATGTTTTTAAAGTTTGATTTATTTTTTAAGCATTCGGTATATTTCGATGAAATTTTGTGTGAACATCAAACAAAGATGTTATTAAAAGAAAATCATACTACAATTTTTTAGTTCTTTTTTAAAGTCTCAGATTTTGCAGGAAAACAAAGTGGATACTTTCTAATTTTGCTGAGTATATATATGAAATCCAAATCGCTTCAATTTCCTATAGTATAACAGCTAATATATATTTACTGAAACGAAAAAGAAACGTAACTCGGGAATTTCCGCTATATGTTGTATGTACAATATGTTGCTGTCAATCGAATGGTACATGGCTACGTAAGACCTTTCCTTTCGAACAAAAGACTAAAACAACACATAACACAGCAAATAGTATTTCTTTAATGTTTCATTATTGACAGGGTACGCGTTTGGCTCAAGCATGTGAGCAAACTTAGAATGCAAAATTTTGCAAACTCTTAACGTTAAATACAGAACTGAAATGGATAGATGTTTCAAAGAGGAACTTCAACATTTATGAATTTCTTGTTACAACGTGTACTGTGATTAAAACGTCTACAACCTCACAGTTGCGTTCTTTCTCTAACTAACTGCACTCTTTTTTTACAAAACATCTTGGGGTTTCTTTAGAATATTTTGTTGAATTAAGTGGCAGTATATACAATAAATAGGGAAATTCCCGAGTTGCGTTTCTTTTTCGCTTCAGTATAAAATGTTATCAAAGATATGTGATGGGTGGCGCCATTGAGAAATGGTTAGCATCACGGATTAGTGGCTTAGTGTTCCATAGACAGTGAGTGCGATCTCAGCACGGACATACTTTAGATTATTTAGGTCAGATGCCACTCTACTGATTTGGGGCTTCTCATTGGTTTTAGGGCATATAGTCAGATGGTAAGATTCTGATTGGATTAAATTACCTAAATCATAACAAATCCCCATAAAACATCAAAATCTTATATTTTCCATCATAAAACATGCTCATTTAGGACATTTTGACTGAAATTTGCATTTCTATGCATACAACTGTACTGAGTGTATATTTGCAAAAAGTTAAATGTCTTTACTGCCATTCTGTGTGTGCATACCTTCGGTGAAGTATTAGAGGTAGAAAACACATTACCCCCAATTTTCTGGTAATTTTTGAGTATCTTGAAGGTAGTTTCAAAATCAGTTAGGGTTTCCATCCATTCGGATAATAGGAATAGGTGTTTTGGGTCGAAAGGCTACATTATACGCCTATGGGAAATGCAGCAATGATATACGATCATTATCGTAATAATACTTTTGAAATATATTCCACCTGACCGGTCATTCGGATGATACGTCATTCGGATGAGACTTAAAAGCCCCGCATACAATCCCATGCGCCACCATTAACTACGTCCATACTCTACTGCGACCTAGCGGGTGGGAGGACTACAAACCATAGAAATTCACACGCATCAAACGTGTGTTGGACAAGCCTAATGCATTAAATATTGCCTCACTCGTATCATGCTTTTCATCAAACCGAAATCTGCTCTTTTGATCCGCTCTCAAGATACCAATCTACACCAAAAGTGTTAGAGAGTAGGCATCGGTTACAATAATGATTGGACATTGGTTACTTTATTGGTGAGGAGACATTTGTTAAGAGTATTAAGGGGCGGGGACTGTTTTACAATATTAATGGGTTGGGAAAACCTCTCAATATGTCAATACACATTACTGGTGAGAGAGAGAGAGCGAGAGAGAGAGAGAGAGAGAGAGAGAATCTAGAGAACAATAAGGGATCCTGGCATCCAGGGAACTCAGACTGCCTTGGAGGCCCTAAATCTAGGATCATCAGGCGTAGTCGTTTTGTGGACGATATTATTCCCCGCGGATCTGATTCATTTTTCGCTATTTCCAATAAGGCTCGTATTAATGGTACTTAACAAACATATTTGGTTCCGATGATTAATGGTGTAGCGCAATTGCCAACAGGGTAATGTACTCTGGCAATCATCAAAGTGCGTTTCATTTCAATAAAAATGACAAGCATGCCACAAAGGTGAGTATCATGGTAACAAACCATACGATAGGAGTATGTCTTTTATATAATTACGATAAACGAGTAATAAATTGCAGAGGACAGAGCGGTAGTTATCAAGTTGCAGTTTGTGAGAACACGAATGTTTTATACACTTCTTACAATGCATTAAGAATCTCATGGGAAACATGTCCCATTGGGTCTCTTACTGCATATATATCCATTGTAAATAAAAACAAACGAATACTAAACTGTTGTTTGCCCTGCAAACAGGAATTCTTATTGTCAGTAAGATTTAATGCAGGATGACTGACTGCATCGTCAATGCAATATGTTTGTAGACGTATTTCCCCAAATGGGCAAGCTGTTAACATGATGACTCATGGATTAGAATTGATTTAACAAGATGTGATGTAGATTAGGATATACATACTGGTATATTGACCAAGGAATGCATCGATCGCTGCATTCGCAACATCTCGTACACATCTTCGAAGCATAACTCAAACGTAATTCGAAGGTTTCCATTTTTGGTAACATCATCTTAGCATGACGCGCCTTAAATTCCCGCCAAAACAAATTGAATGGAATGTTGTTTAACGGCTCATCAACACAGTGTAGGTTATTTAGAGCCACCCAAGAGAGAGGGGATATTGAATAGATTCCTATGGTTCTTTAACGTGCTCGGAGGATAGACCGATACACGAGACCTCCCGGTTTACGTCCCAATCCGATGGACGAGGCTAAGGGAAAGTGTCTTGCACACCGACAAGTGTCTTGAAAACACCGACGAAACTCAGTGGCACCACGTAGGATTGAACCCGGGGCCTTCCGGATAACAAAATGTCTAGCTTTTTAACATACCGATGCGTCGATCCCGAAGAATGGCGAGATTGGCCGAGTTTTCACGATTTGGATATTTGTTGTTACCGGAAGACTTGATCACTTTTAAGTGTAGGCTGTGGTAGTCTTAATAATTTCAATAGCTGCGAAGGTTCTTTGTTGATTTAAACATATTTTATTGCCCAGAATAATATACATATATAAACAATAGAAATATTATTTAATGACAAATGGGTCGGGTAACAAGTTCTACCGGCATTAGATTAAACCCTTCCAGTTAACATCTTGAAATTGCAAATGCGTATGGCTGAGTGAAATAAATTACCATGGCAAATAATACATTGAGAGAGAGAATGATGAATAGTAAACACAACATATCAACATATGAGAGAGAGAGAGAGAGAGAGAGAGAGAGGGAGTGAGAGGGAGAGAGAGAGAAAGTTTCCCAATCTCTAAGTTTAAATCAGTTAGAAAACATGAACGGGACTTTGTTCTTGTTCTCTTTTCCAATTATTCGTTTGTAGAATTGACTGGAAACATAAGATGGTATATAAGTTATTTTATGGCGTATTTGCCTTATTGATATTTCTTCAAATAAAGTTCAAAGTGGCATGCACGTTTACACTGTAACTATACGCATGTAACATAACATATAAAAACAGGTTCTACATAAGCATAGAAATCCATGAATATCAAAATCGATTCCATCAAAATCACGTTGCAGAACATTCTTTCCAATCAGATACTGTTGCTTATTGTACATTGTGTATTGTTGATGTCATGTGTATGCAAATTATGTTTCAACCAACAAAGGCATTGCAAATTGTGCGTTGTCAACTACATAAACCTAATAACTTGATTACAATATATAATGAGAGATTTCAGTGAAAAAATAGTTGACTGGTGTTTCACAAAGCGTTTGACAACTAAGTTTATATCGGGTTGGAATAGGAAAAGATGATGAGCAGTACATGACAATAATAGAGATGATGATTACTACTGGAAATGAGTATCATGTTCTAGATCCCTAGCAACGCAGAACTATAGTATTCAGTTTCCAGTTCCCACTTAGGAGAATTCTAACTCCTGCTCGGAATTGCATTTGGCTGTGTCTTTGATCATTTGCAGACTGTGGCCGTCATGTCCTTGTCTACCGACACTGGCGTCCCTGTCTAACGACACTGGAGTCCTTGTCTACCGACACTGGAGTCCCAGTCTACAGACACCGGAGTCCTCGTCTACCGACAATGGAATCGCCGTCTACCGACACTGGAGTCCTTGTCTATCGACACTGGAGACCAGATGTTGCCTAACATATCAGTTCAATAATCACGTCATATTTTCAGTTCATATAATCCAATAACCACGTCACATTTAAAAAGACAAATTGCCCAACGGTATGAGTAGACTGTATGAAACATGGGTGTCTGTTAATGGTTGATCAATATGTTTCAATTGTTTATTTTCCGCTTGATTGTGTTGCTTAGCAACATATGTCAGTTTTGATATGTTAGATTCATACTCGTTATAGGGATACATCAATAACGGATATATTTTAATATAAAAATAATACGCAAGTTGCCGTTAATAAAGTAGCGAAAGAAGCACGTTATGTATTGTAATGTATAAGGCGCTTGGTGGTGGACCCTTTTACAGTTCGCCAATATGCTTTCCTCTTTAATTGTACGATGACCGGACATGCTGTGGACCCTATGATGACGCCTACCTAAAGCCCATTGGGACGTGGCGTTTGATGTTTGTCCATGATCTTTCTTGTCGTGCCCTTAATGGTGTATTCTCTTACTGCTCTGGCTTATGCCAAGTCATTGAGTACCTTCAGTGTGGCTTTCTAGGCTATTGTTTTTTTGTATTATATTTACACGAGCATATTTGTGTTTTACTTATATTGCCTATTGATGCTGCCTTGTTGGTTAGAGATTAGATCATGGCGGGGATTTCTTTATTTACACTGTCCTGTTTTAATGGGATGACAGTAGGGTAAGTGTGAGGTTTGGTGCACCCTAGAACCGGTTTAAACCCCCAGTGGCCTACTTTGCCACTGACCGTTCCAAGGCGGTAGCCCTATTGTCAACCCTTTTGTGTTTGTGATGTCGTTTACTTTTATTATTACTTTTGCCTTCTTGTTTGTCTGTTTCCATGTTTGTTTCTGTGTTTTGTGGTTGAGCGTCCTCCTTGAATGCTACTTTCCCTGTCCGATCTTTTTATATTTCTTTCGGTGTATTTTGAAGAGTACGACGTGCGCAAGTGTCTCCACGATGCTATATAGTTATATAGTCGGTTTTCTGTATTGACTGAATTCATACCCAGTGAATTTGTGCTATAGACAAAGCCGTGTGACCATAATGCTTATCAATTTTGATTGAGTGAAAGTGATATAATTATCATTGATTTTGTTTTATATAATGTCGTTTTATCAATGAATAAGATATAATTGAAAGAAATAAGTTTAACACTTTAGCTTAAAGAAACTGAATGTTTATTTTATAATGCGAAGCATTTGGTAACTTTGTCATGTCATTGACTTATTATGTGTGATTCAAAGTAAGTATCAGAGTTATCTCCCATTTATATAAAACAACAGTTTCACATTAAAAACAAGAATATTATCAAGAAAAGGATTAAACTTTATTAAATAACTATTCTGGGTTTCGAGTGAAAAAATCGAAAAAACAACTGACATTAACCTTGTTTTTAAAATGAAAATATGAACCAACATTTTATTTTTTTAAATTATCTCCCTTTATATTGAAATAAGAACGAAATTATCATTTCTGTAAAGCAGGTAAATTAAAACATGTTGCTTCTTTTTTGTTAATGATATTGTTAATGGCGGCTGAAGCACATAGCCTTGAATCTGCTCAGTGGGATTTACCATGGTATTTATGTGCTAAACTTATTTCTTTCAGTATATATAGGCATTACGTTTTATGAACTTTTAATATTGCAGGACATTATACATGTTTCTTTCTCGAATGAGGCCTCATGTACGCCTCTGTTCTTTTTACAGTCAAAAGGCATGAACTAATTACTGTTATCTAGGGCTCGTTTCCTGTTTTAATACATGGTCGAAAACCGCCAGGATCGCAGTAATGAAATGTTTTCAAAAGCACTAAAATTTTCATCCTTTGTCCAAATGTAGTTTTCTTTTGTTGTTGTTTTTGTTTCTCGTTCAAACTACGTTGATCACGGCTATGTGTATATGACAGTCTAAAAGTTTTTCAGAAGGGTTTGCTGAAATGCTTAAGTGCAGTACTGCATACAGTTGGGGTTGAATGAAACAGAGATACCCAGATTGTGTGCAGACTCACAACTGCTCATTCTCTAATGGTTATATATGGGGTGTGGGGTCAAAAAGGCGACAAAAGGATTCTCTCAGATGTTATTTTCTGAACTCCTACCTAATTCAGGCCTATGCATATCGTCTGTAAACTCGTTGGATACAGAAGACGCGATAAAACAATAAAAAGACCTACTTAATAGTGTATTGACAAAACACAGTAGTTTCATCTTTATATCAGCGCCAAGTTGATGGTGTGTTCACTCGAAGTCTCAGACAGAAAGTCGAAGAAAAAATTAATTCCCTATGACATTCGATTGAGTATTCCATACCATGAACAATGAGGCTAAACTTGGAATAAGCGTCTAACAATACAACAGCTAGACTGATACATTTAATAACGTATATACAATTCAATAATCAAATCAAGATAAAAGACGAATTGTGTTATGTTATTAAATGGAAGCCGCTTTCAATTGATTTCATTTGCTAAAATTGCTTAGCAAACAGCCATCCCGGTAGATTCTATCATCCAGACACACTCAAGATGACTGAGAGAATTCTCGCGAGAGGTCTGGATGATCGAGACTACCATCCTCTGGTGGAAGTAGGGGAAACAACTCTGCATGCGTCAATTTTTTAGGCGCGGACAAAATATGTCATTTTTTGCAGACGTAAAACGCCGTGCGGACAAACGCGTCAGTTTATGCGGACAAAAAGCAACATGCGGATAAAAAGCACTAATGTAAGAAAAACATGCGGACAAAAGTAATTTTGTCAAAAAGCCCCATGCGGACAAAAATCACTGTCATATACTAAATGTTGCCTCTTTTTAACCGTATTATTACTTTTTAGTAGAATCGGTAGCTCAGTGAATAAGCATTGGTTATATGTCTTTAAAGCTCAACCCCGCGTAGGATCGCTAAATGCTGCTGTCCAATTGAATTGGGTTTTACGGCGCACCAAAACATGACAGGTTATATGGCGCCTAACAGGAATGAACATGCCAGGTTCATCCTCCATTTACATCAAGATAAAATATGGAGTATGGGCCTCGAACCGTCTAACCTGCAGAACTGCAAAGTTGCTGCAAATTCTACAGTAAACACTCCATTTACGATGGAGCCACGTTTCCACGTTTGCATACACGGTGTCATGATGAAGTCCTTGAATGAGCATGATAAAAAATGACAAAATGAACATGAATTTGGTGGGTGATGGTGGGGGTAGGGGTCATATTCCTCTGCCTCTAGCGGGATTTGCAGTGGTTGTATTCTACCCTGGCAACCACACGGGGGCTGCTGTCCAAATAACACCTAATATAATGTGTTGAGAGTACGTAAAGCCCAATTTCATTTCATAGATCGGCATTACATAAATACAGACGGTTTTAGTCTTAACACTTTGCATTAAATAAGGAATAGCTTAAACATACATAGATAATAATATTAGTAAATATATAATCTGCACCGTACCATAAACTCTGTACATCATTTAGTATAACAAATTATAATTATAGTCTGGTTCTCCGACCTATTATGCTCGCTTCGTCCCTGTAGATGTGTATTCTTTATAAAGTTGACATAGGAACAGTCTAGACAAATTTGTGTTCATACTAGAGCCTAACAAATTATAAGAGTAGCAAGAGGCCCAAGAAGGCCTTCATCGCTCTACTGGCTAAAGTGTCAGATAAGGCTGTACTATTTATACAACAACTATTTAATAGTATGCAAAAGCTTATAAATAACGATGGTTGTTCATCATAATGTATATTTCATGCCAAATTATATTTGACAGAACTCATTAGCATCGATTCCTCGACAAATTATTATAAGATGATTGCAAATAACATAAACAAATGGTACATTTGTTAAATGAATAAGTATTTTTAGAAGTTTAAAATACGTTTTGCGCTCTCCATTATCACATTCTCGCCCTCGATCGATACAAGTATCATCTCTCGTGTTTGGCGCTTGGAATTATGGGGGGAAAAGTGGTCTGGTCAGGTGATTTGCAATATATAGCTTTGGACCAAAACTCATGTTTTAGGACCCAATCTAGACACGCCGGACAAAAGCACCAAACTTTCCTCAAATGTGTGTTTTATATTTCTATGTATTTTTAAAAGGGTCCCCAAAGGTTCGTGAATCCCTAAATGTATTAGAATTATATGCACACCGAATTACCGCACCGCGGATGAAGTCCTGAAATATCAGGAGGGCACCTGCCGAATATCAGTGATGAATTTGAAAAAGTCGAAATGACGTCAGTATGCCATTATCGTTGGCTGAATAAAAGCTCATAAAAAAACAGAAGGACATGTATGTGTGATTTCTTTAAATGGTGCCATTTTTAGCACCTGTTGGGCCGTATTTAACGGGCTTATTTTTGTTGTAGTAGAGGTAGTCCACGCCATTTTATCCGAGTAGAACAAGTACTGTATACCTCCCGCCATTCATAAGAATCGACACATTCTCACTCAGGAGAGACAATAATTTTGTGTTATTTCAGGCCTTATGTATTCATCATGAGGAAAACAAAAGAAATATATGAAACAAGTCTGAAATATAACAAATGGAACTGAAAGCGTAATGAAACAATTACAACCGCCACAACCCACAATAAACATTATTTAGACACAACCTATGTATTACCTTGCATGGATGTAACATGTGTGTACTCGCGTATCAAGAAAACACACGTAGATGTAATAGTCGAACAGGAAATGTAGCACCCAAGGACCACAGTCAACCAAAACCACACACGGAAACAAAGAACAGCTACAAAAGTAGATATAACAGGAACAGGCATTAAATAGACACATGGCAATCTTGATTTTTTTAAAACTTGCGGCGTCACGTTAGTTTTTCTAAATAACATGCATTATTTCAATCATTAATATTAATTATAAGAATAGTATAAACCAAATTGTTTTTGCATATTACTGACTTTTGATAATTCTGCACCAATAATATATTTTATGTCAACATTTGGTAAAATAACATTTGAAAAAATTGAAAAAATATATATTTTATTTAATGATATGCAAGCAGGTTTAAAGTAAAAATGTTCCTTGATAAATAAATCGGGACGCTAACATTGATACTTGATAAAACGTTTAAGATTGCCCTTTGTCCCTTTAAAAGACAACAGTCAACCACAAGCACTCAACGAAACAAAGAACAACTATACTACTCAACTTTTATAATCGGTCACTTTTCAAAGAATTATATATGTTTTAATAATTCATATTTTCATTTGAAATTTTAGCTGGCGTCGTGTGTGTTACGGTGTTTCTAATTTTTAGTATTCGTGTTCTTTCAAAAAACCTGGGTGACCGATTATAAAAGTTGAGTAGTGTATATATAAAGATGAATAAAACGCAAGATAAGATATCACAAACACACAAGGGTCGACAATAGGGCTACCGCCTTGGAAAGGTCAGTGGAAAAAACGGTCGTTGAGAGTTTGAACCGGGTTCTAGGGTGCACCAAACCTCACTCTTACCCTACTGTCGTCCAAATAAAACGGGACAGTGCAAATAATGATATCCGGGTTTAATTTATAAAGCAAACTCAAAATATATCAAGTTATATTTTTAACAAACAATCAGCATTAATAGGCAATATAAGTATAACACATAAATGATCATGTATATATGAATATACAATAGCAAAAGCCTACAAAAGCATAGAAAGTTCGAACAAATGCCCAAGTCTAAAATATATGTTATTTTCAGACAGGAGAAATAAATTTCAAATCAGATAAGTATGTGGCAAACACGAAGGCTAGACTGAAGCATTCAGTTGGCAAACATTGTCCAATAATAGCTTGCTTCACGGATAATAGGCGAATTTCTCTGAGGTTATCAAAATTGAGTTTCGCGCAGGACTGAATGAATTGATTTGTATTTCTTGCTAGATAATATTACTTAGCAAGGACATAATATCAACGATAGTGGATGAAATCCAATAAAGGAGACCATCGTTGTCTACTTCAATTCTGACTTGAGACAGGCCCATGTCAGAAATTCAAAATGATAACTTACAATTAAGTGCTTAAAATGCAAATAAGTTATTCTGGTAGCAATTTTTGTGAACATGTAATATTCACATGTATTAGGGCCGGAATTATGGCATAATAGGATTATGTATTGATATTTTGTATCTTCATACAAGCTTTTCTGAGTTTAAGTCACATTATCTAGACAATGTATCATACACTGTTAAGGAGTTTGGTTCCAAAAATCAAATAGCATACTGTGTTCACACTCCCGTAAAACTTTGCTAACGGTATCTTTCGCACCATTGACAGTGATGTAAGTAACTAAGTTGTGTAGCTTGCTTTGAAATCGATGTAAATTAAATAATAAATAAATAAAATATTTTTAAAATAACCATAGTCATCATAAAAGTCGCCATAACATTTTAAATTTAAACATTAAAGTCAAACCTGCTGAAAGGCTACCTCTATTCGCAGCGTTAAGCAATGTTCCCAACAGAAATCATTTCTGTTAGAAAGCCAGTGTATTAAGAGACCAGCAGCGTTTAAATAAATACAGGGGATCCCTTGGAAGCAACAAACAAAAACAAGAGGTAGTAGACTCGGTTTTATTGAATCTGGATGAGAGGTAATATAAACTGCAACACCTCTTACGCCTCCAAGCACCGGCTTAAATGTAAGCGATAGTCTACTTTCAAGTCACACAGACTGGGCTTGATGATCCCAAAGGTCCAGTAAGTAATAACACTACTGATTTATGGTCGGGGCGACTTTTTAAGGCCGCCGCACAGCACTAAACAAACGCTAGTGTGAATTCCAATAAATACTTTAAAAAGCCCATTTTAAATAGGGTCAGTTTTCGTTTTGGAAAATTCCTAAAATGTCAAACGGACAATTAATTCAAACTAAATCAAATACGAGGTTTGACACTTTGTGTTACTTTGACATCCTTATTTGTTTCTACACCCTCTGTTTTCTTCCAAATGTCGGAATCTCGGTTGATGTTGCCATTTGGATAACCAAATATGCACTTTATGTGCAACGGCTATCCCTGCATTCTATGTATCTAATACTACATTACATTTTTAGCACATAGTTATGGATGATACTATTTAATTTGGATATGTTTCCTTATAATAAATAAATTATAACCATGCATTGTAAATGTCCTAAACTGCCAAATTATCATGGACATTTAACGATGTACACCCTTTGTGAACCAGCTAACCATTCATGCATATATAACATCTAGCAATGCTTGAAACTTCAAATAATGCACAATAAACACAATATGGGCCTAAATTCATTAAATGTTTGAGCACAAGAATCAGACTCAGACTCAAAATCTCATTTTTTTGCAAACCTATCAACACAAATGTATGGGTACAAATTGTGATTTTCAGACATTTTCTGTTTAATTACCTTTTAAATTACTCGTTTCTGTAAGTAAATATATCAAAAGTTTGATGAATATTAGGCCTGTACACTTATGGTGAACCAGCTGACATTTAATACAGTGAAATACATCTGTAGCAGACACGTAATTAATTATCCTGGCAAAATATCATTTTATTCTTAGGTTCCATACTTCCGTGTTGAATTGAAGTATGAGTTCCAAGTAAAACAATCATGCAAATATTCCATGTTTCTGGAATGAATCTCGTCTGCTATGATGTGACTCAGAAGTAATGTGTTCAGCTTTAACAACCGTCTAATACAATTATGTTATGTAACAACTTGTGATGGCGTTATGCCAGTGTCAGATGTTTTCGCCAACTAAAGCGTTCCGTCTGGAGAGATGGTTGGAAGAAATAGCAATAGTGCACTTCTGTTCTGATTTCCACGGAGACATGTCTGTCGTAAACATAATTTTCAGGAAGCGTGTATTTTAGAAATAAAGAGTTATTCGCAATACAATGTGGATCGGGGTTTGTGCGTGTGGTACTGTATAACGTTTTGTTCTCATGCAGATATGCACTTTTCTGCCTAATAAAAGTAAAAGTGTTTGTTTAATATAGTGTCACCCCTATTGACAGGGCCAGTCAATTTTGACTTATGAGACACCTTTGTCTTGAATATCATTACTTCCCGATTCCTATTCTTTAATGCCAGGCACCAGGCAGGTAGGCAATCGGTAGCCGTTATTTAACTAGCTGGCGGCTCACCAACCGGTCTCTCTTCAGTAACAAGCCCTGCCTCTAACGAGACTCGAACCTTCGACATCCGGATTACGGGACGGATGCCTTAACCACTAGGCCACCGTAACTCCGTTACGTTAATAAGTGGGTGACCTCATACATTTTACTTTATTAGGCACTGACCAAAAAAAGCAAATCAGTGCGGAATGCCTCGGTGTTTATTTTACGTAACGTTATCTGACGTCATGTACGTATCAGTAACTGACGTCATAAAACAAACAAAATTCAACAACATGGAGGCCTCCTTGATAAGCGTAACATTCTGCGAAATAGTTAATAATAGTAATTCATACAGAAAAATGTGGATAATCTACATGATAAATAGAATATTATGTCAGTGCCTTTTACTATGAATTTTATTAGGCTCGGCACGAAAACGAAGAATGACTCGTTTTCTAAGCCTCGCGTAATAAACTTGATAGTAAAGGCACGTTTTCGTGCCGAGCCTAATAAACTTGATAGCACAAGGCGCTGACATAATATTCTCTATGTAATGAGCAACTTTATTTTGTATGTCATATACCCTTCTGTAAAACATTTGTACTGTACACTATTATAACAGTTACTTCAAACTGCGCGTTTTTTAAGATCGCTTTTTTTAATGTTTGATGTTTACCCTCTATTTGTTCGAGTACGCGTTTATTGATTCGCTTTCCGATACAAACGTATGGGTTTAAATATTATGATAAACAATACTGTATTGAAATTCAGTATTTATTCAATTCATGATTAAATTATTGAGAGCTATAATTAGTCCAGTGTATATATATAGACACGCTGCTTTAATGTAATTGCAAATGCAAAACTCCTAAGGCTCATGTATATAATTTATGTAAATATCCCTTATTTGTATTGTGTATACTGTGTTTTATTATTGTTTTACAGTGCATATTATTTCTAATTCGCAGCTGAAAATGCAATATTTATAGGTTATTTAACATGGTTCTGTACAATACGGAGATATATTTGGACGAGTACACAGCTGGAAAAGTCATATTGGACGAGCCGTTAGGCGAGTCCAATATGATTTTTTCCAGCTGTGTACGAGTCCAAATATATCCCGTATTGTACAGAACCATGTTAAGTAACCTTTTTATTCTATACCTTTATTTTAACCAATCATTTATAATTCGGATATAACTTTCGTTTGTTTCATGCTTTCAAGCAAGTCGCTATGAACATCGAAAGCACAATTGCATGTAGGTCTATGTATTTTATATATTGTGTTCGACATGGCTTACTCTCAAGCTTTATTTGCTTGAAAGAATGCCCATTTCTCCGTTGTCAACAGTGATTAAATACTACCGAAGGTCAGTTTCAAACAATGATATATTATGCTAGTTTTTTGTGTTTTTTTTTTGTTATAAAGGAAAATTAAATAAAAATATGTGCAATAGATAGGTTTTCATTACTTGACAACAATTTATGGTTAGGTAATGACAGAAGCCTGTCGGTTCTGATTTTTATTCGGACCTTTTCACGCGTTTCGGTCTTTATCATAGGT